>CAEFZP010001014.1:0-157723 GCA_903064625.1 Mallotus villosus
TCTCACAGTCTCACTATCAGCACCATGGCAACCCTGGCACATTTTATACAGGTCCAACAGTGACTGCTCTATTGTGTTGAAAGTACAGTGAATGTTTATGTTTGAAACGGTGTGTATATACATATACTGTATATATAGGATGTGTGTGTGTGTGTGTGCATGTGTGTGTGTGTGCGTGTGTTAGGCCTGGCCGTATATAAGTGGTGCTGGAGCAGACATGGGTGAAGTCTCACTGCTGAGAACTCCCAGACCACACGAGGATCCTGACGAGCCTCCCTGTTTCCTGGGAGAACCCCATACAGAGCCTCCTACTGGGCCACAGGCCGAGGGTGTGTGTGTGTGTGGGTGTGTGTGTGTGTGTGGGTGTGAGAGTGTGGGTGTGTGTGCGGGTGTGTGTGTGTGTGTGGGTGTGAGAGTGTGGGTGTGTGTGTGGTGGGGTGTGAGAGTGTGGGTGTGGGTAAGAGTGTGTGTGTGGGTGTGAGAGTGTGAGTGTGTGTGTGGGGGTGGGTGTGAGAGTGTGTGGGTGTGAGAGTGTATGTGTGTTTGTGTGTGAGAGAGAGGAGAGACTGTGTGTGTCTGCCTCATTCTCACCAAATTAGGATTGATACAAAGCCATAGTCTGGGGGGGATACTCTGTTCTGTCTCCGTGTGTGTGTGTGTACAGCAGATATGTGTGTACAGCACGTACGTGTGTGTGTGTGTACACACTGGGCACCTGTGTGGTTTCAGATGTGAACGTGTTTCTAAGCGTTGGTAAAGGTGTGATCTCAGAGTGTCTGTGGTGAGTGTGCCCTCAGAGTGTCTGTGGTGAGTGTGCCCTCAGAGTGTCTGTGGTGAGTGTGCCCTCAGGAGGAGGAGGGAGGGAGGGAAGAGAGGGAGGGAGGGACAGAGGAGAGAGGGAGAGAGGGAGGGAGGGGCCGACACAGAGGTCATGGGTGCGAGGTACTGACTTCTTCACAAACGTACCTTGCTGAATGACCGTCTCTCCTGCGATGTGCATGACGGGGAACATGGCGTCGAAGATGTCACTGTGGAGAAAGAGAGAGAGGGAGGGGGAGAGAGAGGGAAGAGAGAGAGAAGAATGGAAGGAGAGAGCACGATTATTTCTCACTTCACGTGTACTTTCCCCACTCGCCCCACCCCTCCAGTAAAACACACACACACACACACAAAACACACTAATCAGGTGTGTGTGTGTAGCCAGCGTAGCGAGACCCAGTACAAAGAGCAGCCTTCAACACCGCGGCAGCTTCTCTGGGCCTTTATGAGAGGGGAAACGTGCGCAAACAAACATCTTAGTTACAGGGCCCCAGGAAACTGCACGCAGCGCGCGCACACACACACACGCGCACGCACACAGTCTTGTGCCTGACCCCTCCCAAAAAACACCTGTGTGTGTGTCTCAGTTCATCACCGCCGCCAATCGGCGTCATCACCCTTCGCCAGCCACCCCCCCCCCACACACACAGCCCGCCGGGCTCTTTGTTGTCGTCCTGAAGCGCCGCCTTGGCTCCGCCCCCGTTACCGGCGGCCCGCTTCAAACGTCACGCGGGGAGGAAAACACACAACGGCGTGCTAGTACCATGCGTCAATCCAGACCACTGTAACAAACATAAACAGGGTGTGAACGGGAACGAGAGAGAGAGAGAGAGAGAGAGAGGGAGAGAGAGAGAGAGAGAGAGAGAGTGAGAGAGAGAAGAAGAGAGGGAAAGAGAAAGACAGAGAGAGAGAGGGGGAAAGAGAAAGAGAGATGGAATGAGAGGGATAGAAAGAGAAAAGGAGAGGGAGGGGAGAGAGAGCGCATGCCTGGGACACGCTCTGTAAGCGAGTGTGTGTTTGTTTAAGTGCATGTGTGTTTGTGTGAGTGTGTGCGCCAGCTAAACCAGTCGTTTAAAGGCACGGCGTGGCAGGAAGATAAAAGATAGCTACACTAGAGAGAGAGATGTGCCTGGACACGAGAGAACGCCTCTCACTCCCTCTGGTCTTTTCTCCGCCTCTCTTTCTCTCGCTCCCTGGCTGCCTCTGCAGGCCTGTCTGTCTGTCTGTCTGTCTGTCCTTCTGTCTGTCCTTCTGTCTGTCTGTCTTTCTGTCTGTCTGTCCTTCTGTCTGTCCTTCTGTCTGTCTGTCCTTCTGTCTGTCCTTCTGTCTGTCCTTCTGTCTGTCTGTCTGTCCTTCTGTCTGTCTGTCCTTCTGACTGTCTGTCCTTCTGTCTGTCCTTCTGTCTGTCTGTCCTTCTGTCTGTCCTTCTGTCTGTCTGTCCTTCTGACTGTCTGTCCTTCTGTCTGTCTGTCCTTCTGTCTGTCTGTCCTTCTGACTGTCTGTCCTTCTGTCTGTCTGTCCTTCTGACTGTCTGTCCTTCTGTCTGTCTGTCCTTCTGACTGTCTGTCCTTCTGTCTGTCTGTCCTTCTGACTGTCTGTCCTTCTGTCTGTCTGTCCTTCTGTCTGTCTGTCCTTCTGTCTGTCTGTCCTTCTGACTGTCTGTCCTTCTGTCTGTCTGTCCTTCTGACTGTCTGTCCTTCTGACTGTCTGTCCTTCCGTCTGTCTGTCCTTCCGTCTGTCTGTCTGTCCTTCCGTCTGTCTGTCCGTCTGTCTTTCCGTCTGTCTGTCCGTCTGTCTTTCCGTCTGTCTTTCTGTCTGTCTTTCTGTCTGTCTGTCCTTCTGTCTGTCCTTCTGTCTGTCTGTCCTTCTGTCTGTCCTTCTGTCTGTCCTTCTGTCTGTCTGTCTGTCCTTCTGTCTGTCTGTCCTTCTGACTGTCTGTCCTTCTGTCTGTCCTTCTGTCTGTCTGTCCTTCTGTCTGTCCTTCTGTCTGTCTGTCCTTCTGTCTGTCCTTCTGTCTGTCTGTCTGTCCTTCTGTCTGTCTGTCCTTCTGTCTGTCTGTCCTTCTGTCTGTCTGTCCTTCTGTCTGTCTGTCCTTCTGACTGTCTGTCCTTCTGTCTGTCTGTCCTTCAGTCTGTCTGTCCTTCTGTCTGTCTGTCCTTCTGTCTGTCTGTCCTTCTGTCTGTCTGTCCTTCTGACTGTCTGTCCTTCTGTCTGTCTGTCCTTCTGACTGTCTGTCCTTCTGACTGTCTGTCCTTCCGTCTGTCTGTCCTTCCGTCTGTCTGTCTGTCCTTCCGTCTGTCTGTCCGTCTGTCTTTCCGTCTGTCTGTCCGTCTGTCTTTCCGTCTGTCTTTCCGTCTGTCTTTCCGTCTGTCTTTCCGTCTGTCTGTCTGTGGAGCACATCCTGAGCACATAAGAACACACTGTATCAGAGTAAGAACACACTGTATCAAAGATACAGATGATACAGACAGCTGTGGGACCTGCTGAGTGAAGAGAGCCATTAGTAGCTCGCTCATAGACGTGTGTGTGTGTTTGTGTGTGTGTGAGAGTCTGTGTGTGTGTGCGCACTGTGCGTGTGCGAGTGTGAGTGTGAGAGAGAGTGAGATACAGAGACAGAGAGAGAGACAGAGAGTCTGTGTGTGTGTGTTTAGGCCTATGACGTATACTGCGCTCAGGGAAAAGCGTGCGTGTTTAGGCATTGAATATGCTGTGTAGGAAATCCAGTGTATACCCTGTGTATACACCACAGCATAAGCACGATGAAGGGCGTGATAGGTCGACTGTTTACAGTCAGCGTGGCGTGTGTGCCGTCTATAGCAGCACCTCCGACACCACACAACACACGCCGTAAACCACACACGCTCAGCTCCATATTTCACACGGGAAACTGCACACAATCCACCGCACACTCCAAACTCCGCTCTGCACACAGAACTAGGCATGGGACGCTGAACGATGCACCACACGCCCTGTAGACTAGCGGTGCACGGGGGGCCTGTGTCACGAGGCGCCCCGGCCGCTCCAGAGTGTCTCTGGAGAGGAAGGCCGACATCTGTGGAGAGGGTGCGACTGGCTCACCTGCAGCTGGTTTACGCTGCGCCGAGAAGGTGGATCTGGGACTCCAGCTGGCCACTGACTCACACACACACACACACACACACTGACTCACACACACACGGGCAGACACACACAGACACACACATGGCAGGTGGTTAAATGCGGGGCGGCACGCTAGCGCGCACCTGAACATCCAGGCCAGCTCACGGCAGGTTCCAGGCCTGAGTCACAGCAGCAGAACTGGGTCTGGCTGGGAGAGTGTGTGTCTGGTGGGGTCTGGAGGCCTGATGATGATGACGAAGGGGATTCCAGTCCCCTCGTCCTGGTCTCCGCCCCTACAGCCAGGCGAGGCAGGAGGGGTTATGTCACCGTGACGACGGGATCAAAAGGAAGACGACCCCTCGGGTAATGACCGTGACGCCCTCTTCTCCTCCCTCCCTCCATCCAGGCAGCGCGCCACTGAGCACAACACCGACACTTTTACTATGACTATGACTTCCTGCCTTTGTCTCTGCCCGTCTCTCTCCCTCTCCCTCTCTCCCTCTCTCCCCCTCTCCCTCCCTCCCTGTTCTCTCCCCGACTTCCTCTCTCTTTCTCTCAATCACTCTTTTCTTCCCTCTAATTCTCCTTCTCTCCCGGCGCTTACATCTGCTATCTCGAAGTCTATCAGCCCCACCCCACCTCTCTGCCCTCGCCCGCCCCTCCCCCCAGTCTCCTGATTGAGCGATTCATCTTGCCTTGTCCTTTCTGTTATCTGTCTCCCCTGTAACCCTGTGAGGAGGGGGGGGGGCTAACAATGGGAATGCTGTTCTGGGAGAGAGAGAATGAGAGACAGAGAGACAGAGAGAGAGAGAGAGAGAGAGAGAGAGAGAGGGGTGGGGGGGGGATATGGAGAGCAAGGGATAGAAAAATGACCTGAACATTAAGAGGTCAGGAAGTTCACCTCTGCCTTAGGGAAGAGAGAGAGAGAAATGATAAGAGAGAGAGAGAGCAGTCATGGTGAGGGTGTGGATGAGAGTAAGAAGGAACTCACGTCTTATCGGGCTGTCATGTCTCTTGTCTCTGACTAAGGTCCCACCTTCGGTCTCTATACTATCTATGATCACACAGAGCACTGTAGAGTGTGTGTATGTGTGTGTACGTGTGTGTATGTGTGTGTACGTGTGAGTACGTGCGTGTACGTGTGCGTCATGGGAAGAAAAGGCAGGAACAGTAAAGCAATAGTATTAAATCATTCCCTATCTCTCCCCTATCCTCTAGGACTACAGATCAATGATACTACAGTGACACTGTTGGGAATTGTAGTCTTTATGTGGCGACTTGGTCGATGGTTGACCCAGGATAGGGAGGACAGTGATGGAGTGTCTTGTGTGTGATTCCGGAGAGAGTGCGTACCTGGTCTCCATGACCCCCGCACGCGATCAATACTTTGATCAGCCCGCTAACTCTCTTCACTGGGATCAATAAGAGTGGAGAGCACCTTCTCCGACTGATACACACACCACTTCAAACTGTCACACACACACGCGCGCGCGCGTGGTGTCCTGAGATATAGAACAGAAATCTCATAAGAAAGAGACTGTTAGATTGTCATCATGGCGTGCTTGAGCTTACTGTTTAATGAATGAGACACACACACACAAACTCACACTGAATACTCGCTCTAGACTGAAAGGCTCAGTTAGAAAAAATAACAACGCTGATTGTGGACATGAAACATTTCTCTTCCCTCTTGTTACTATAACACTCCCTTAGTCTGCCATTATACACACACACACACACACACACACACACACACACACACACACACACACACACAGAAAGGCTCACAAACACACACACTGTTCCTTCACACTCATAAAGGGTGTGAGAGGGGGAATTTCAGTCATTAAGTACATCAGGCAGCCTTAGTGCTTGTGGTTTTGCTTGTTATTTTTAGTTGGTTCATCATTCTGTTCTCTCTGTCTCTCATCCCTCTCTCTCTCTCTCTCATCATCTGTTCTCTCTCTCTCTCATCCCTCTCTTCCAATGTAAGCCGCCCCGCATCTCTCTCATTCTCCTCCACGGATGGAAGGATGAAAGTATGGATGGATGGGTGGGTGGGTGGATGGCAGCATGGATGGATGGATGAATGAAAGCATGGAAGCGTGCTTGAGGCGTGAGGGCACGGTGGCGTGAGGGCAGGGTAGCAGGCTGGCGTGAGGGCAGGGTAGCAGGCTGGCGTGAGGGCAGGCTGGCGCGAGGGCAGGGTAGCAGGCTGGCGTGAGGGCAGGGTAGCAGGCTGGCGTGAGGGCAGGGTAGCAGGCTGGCGTGAGGGCAGGGTAGCAGGCTGGCGTGAGGGCAGGCTGGCGTGAGGTCAGGCTGGCGTGAGGGCAGGGTAGCAGGCTGGCGTGAGGGCAGGCTGGCGTGAGGGCAGGGTAGCAGGCTGGCGTGAGGGCAGGGTAGCAGGCTGGCGTGAGGGCAGGGTAGCAGGCTGGCGTGAGGGCAGGCTGGCGTGAGGTCAGGCTGGCGTGAGGGCAGGGTAGCAGGCTGGCGTGAGGGCAGGCTGGCGTGAGGGCAGGGTAGCAGGCTGGCGTGAGGGCAGGGTAGCAGGCTGGCGTGAGGGCAGGGTAGCAGGCTGGCGTGAGGGCAGGCTGGCGTGAGGTCAGGCTGGCGTGAGGGCAGGGTAGCAGGCTGGCGTGAGGGCAGGCTGGCGTGAGGGCAGGGTAGCAGGCTGGCGTGAGGTCAGGCTGGCGTGAGGTCAGGCTGGCGTGAGGGCAGGGTGGCGTGAGGGCAGGGTAGCAGGCTGGCGTGAGGGCAGGGTGGCGTGAGGTCAGGCTGGCGTGAGGGCAGGGTAGCAGGCTGGCGTGAGGGCAGGGTGGCGTGAGGGCAGGGTAGCAGGGTGGCGTGAGGGCAGGGTAGCAGGGTGGCGTGAGGGCAGGGTAGCAGGGTGGCGTGAGGGCAGGGTAGCAGGCTGGCGTGAGGGCAGGGTAGCAGGGCGGCGTGAGGGCAGGGTGGCGTGAGGGCAGGGTGGCGTGAGGGCAGGGTGGCAGTGCGCTCTCTGACAGTGGGTTAACAGGCTGGAAAACTCCTTTACAAGGCTGTGTGTAAACCTGTTTACTGTGTAAACCTGTGTACTGTCTAGCACGGGCCAACTGTACTCGCATGGAACAACCAGCTCATACCAACACAATTACACTTACAGATAGGTCTACAGCACCACCAACATGTGTGAGCAAATGCATGTGCTCACACACACACACATCAACAGGGAAACAGCAGCATCGGCATCTGGAAATGGGGGTTGGAGGAGGTGTGGAGCGTTTGTTTGTTGGCGGTCCCGTGGGGCAGGAATGGTGTGGGCAGGGAGGGAGGGTGGAGGGGTGCTACTGGTGAGATGACTTGCGAAAAGGAAGTCCATGCTATGTGTGTGCGTGTGCAGGAGTAGGTGTGTGTGTGTGCGTGTGCAGGAGTAGGTGTGTGTGTGTTGTGCGTGTGCAGGAGTAGGTGTGTGTGTGTGTGCGTGTGCAGGAGTAGGTGTGTGTGTGTGTGCGTGTGCAGGAGTAGGTGTGTGTGTGTGCAGGAGTAGGTGTGTGTGTGTGCAGGAGTAGGTGTGTGTGTGTGCAGGAGTAGGTGTGTGTGTGTGCAGGAGTAGGTGTGTGTGTGTGCAGGAGTAGGTGTGTGCGTGTGCAGGAGTAGGTGTGTGCGTGTGCAGGAGTAGGTGTGTGCGTGTGCAGGAGTAGGTGTGTGCGTGTGCAGGAGTAGGTGTGTGTGTGTGCAGGAGTAGGTGTGTGTGTGTGCAGGAGTAGGTGTGTGCGTGTGCAGGAGTAGGCGTGTGTGTGCAGGAGTAGGTGTGTGTGTGTGCAGGAGTAGGTGTGTGTGTGTGCGTGTGCAGGAGTAGGTGTGTGTGTGTGCAGGAGTAGGTGTGTGTGTGTGCGCAGGTGCAGGATTAGGAGTGAGGGTCAGTGTGTTTACCCTGGCAGTCTGTGTGACGTGTGCCACCGCCTGAAAACAGTAAGAGAGCTGCCACACACCACACACGGTCAGACCACCTGAGTTGAGGTGTGTGTGTGTGTGGTGGGGGGTCCACCTGTAGGGTAAGCTGTAGGTTCATAGGGTCTGGACAGAGAACATAGGCCCCGGAGGTTACAGGCATACCTTCACACACACACACACACACACACACACCGCTAATTCTCTTCTGCTTCAGTGCTCTGCCAGTAATAGTAAAGGGGAGCATGGGAGCTGTAACTTATACAAAGTAAACACACAAGCACACACACACACACAAACAAGCACACACACACACACAAACAAGCACACACACACACAAACATGCATATAAAACACACAGCGTGCTCTCCAATCACGGACCAATCCCTCACAACAAGGTTCATGTGTTCTCACTCCAAAAGACTCACGCAGTAGCAGATGTGATGGACACACACACACACACACACACACACACACACACACTTGAATAACAACAAAAAAAGGGTGCAGTCATTAGACCAAAGAGCAAGGTCACACTGAATACAGGTGCCACCTTGGATTATTAGCTCACCTCTGATAAATATCAGCCAAGGCAGCAATCTCTGTGTGTGTGTGTGTGTGTGTGTGTGTGTATGTGTGTGTGTGCGGGGCAAGGAACTTGACTGACCCGGGTAGAACCGACTGCCCCTGCCACCCTGCCTCGGTCAGTGCCAACATGAGCTACCAGCTGGTATCTCTCCCCACTATCGTATCACGGTGCCCTGTGGGTTTTCCCAAAGGACTGGCATGAGGATGAGTTCTTCATGTGTGTGTGTGTGTGTGTGTGTGTGTGGGGGCGGGTTAGGTTACCAAGCTGAATGCCAGACCGATGAGCACAGCTCACTGGTCTCCTTAATGAAGGCCATGCTGAGCGCGCGCATACACACACACACACACACACACACCACCACACACGCTCGCTGCTCTATTAAAACTCATTTACGACATCTCCTAACGCACACCCCGGGCCTTATGATGATGATCGCCATAACGACAGTAGCGATAGCTGTGCGTGTAGCGCACAACATGCCGACCACTGGAACACACACAAACACACACACACACACTGAACAAGTCAGCATTATCATAGGAGACCACATGCACACTCCCTGCCCTGCTGACCCGGGAGACCACACACACACACACACGTGTGTGTGCCTTGGCGTCTGTGAGGAGGAGAGTGGAGACGCGGAGGA
Source organism: Mallotus villosus (assembly GCA_903064625.1). NCBI lineage: Eukaryota > Metazoa > Chordata > Actinopteri > Osmeriformes > Salangidae > Mallotus > Mallotus villosus. Next base: position 9,084 of record CAEFZP010001014.1, read on the forward strand.
GTGGAGGATGAGGTTAGAGGCTGGAGGAGTAGGAAATGTAGGACAGGGAGGGAGGGAGGGTAACAGAGGGAGGGAGGGAGGAGAGGGTAACAGAGGGAGGGTGACAAGGCAGTTTAACAGACCTTTCTCCAGATCACTCACAACAGACACAACTAACAGAGTCATGATGTCACCCCCAGAACATGTCCTGCCCTGTGTGTGTGTGAGAGTCTCTCCCTCTCTCTGTCTGTCTCTCTGTCTGTCTCTCTCACTCTCTCTCTATATTACTCTCTCTCCCTCTCTCTCCCTCACTCTCTCTTACTCTCTTTTTCATTGACTTTTCCAGGGTGATGTTATGCACCCTTTAACCCCCTCAACAGAGTCTCGTCGGTCGGTATTCATCTGCGCTCCTCTCTCTCCAACCCTCCTTCTCACACATTCTTTCTCAGTCTCTCTCCCTCTCTCCGGGAGAAGGCTTCGGGGCAGGAAAATGCCGGATTCCTCCTCCACTTAAGAGAGAGAGAGAGAGAGAGAGAGATGATTCAGGCGCTGACAGGCCTGAGCCTCTGATGTGTCTACAGGGGACGTGTCCCCCAAGAGAGAGGAGGGGGGGGCGAGGAGACGGAGAGGGGCGAGAGGACACAACGCAAAAAAGGGATGTGACCTTCGGCCCCCCGTGCTCACGCACGGTCCAAAGAACTTGTTTGATGGAAAACATGGCGTCGCTCAAAGTCTGTCAAAACCTCTCTCTCCGGACCGACTAAGACATTACAACACACACCGCTGTCCTCGTGGCATGTCTTTCCCTATCCTCTCTTGGCCTCTCTCACCCAACCTCCTTTCCCCTCTCTTCTTCCACTCTTTCTGAGAAGAGCTGGCAGATGGGGGAAAACTATTTGAAGTGCCGATCTGCTCATAAATGGTCCTCTGTCAGGTGTTAACAGTGATCGGTGTTTACACAATCATGTCTTCAGGCACCTCAGACACCTCCATATCCTCACTCTCTTTGGGCTATCACACACACACACACAAGAGTAGTTAGAACACAAAAGAGTACGTGTTTGTGTGTGTGTGTGAGACAGGAGAAACACCAACTTTGCTAAGTTTGGGAGGCTCCAAAAGAGCACCATGGATGTGAGAAAAAAAACCTCACCACCTTCCCCAGAATGACACATCTAGCTACAGCTGGCTAAGGAGCCCGTGATGCACATCATGGGATTGTAAAAACACCAGTTAACTATAACATTCGATATCTGTGCGAGCAGACACTTCGGTTAGTGCTAGCATGGCTAGCCTTTTTTTGGCACGTATTTATTTGTGCTAGCTAGTCGCTAATAGCTCCAGAAACCCAAAAGGGAAACTGAGGGCTAAGAAATGGCCTTCTATAGGGTTAGATAGACGGACTGTTGTCCTTGCTTCCTGACTGGAACCTCGGTAGCTGGCAGAGAGGAGGAATGTATACAATAGGAGGCCAACTGTTGGCCGGAGCTAGCGCTGTTCTCTGGGCGCTAGGCTATTCCTCTAGGCTAATGAGCGGTCAATGGACGTAGCCTAGCCTAGCTATGTTTATAGGGGTCACGGTTAGTGTCTGGATAGCGCAATCCGTAGCCAGTGGAGAGTGCAGGGACAGAGTGTCCGGGCACGTCCGCCGATTAGTCCTTGTCGAGTCACTCACCCGCACCGACACGCACGCACACACATACTGTACCGACACACTTCGGGGTTTTTTGGACCCCGATATACAGCGCGTACACACAAACGGAGACACAAAGACTCTCTGTCATACACCAACACACCGCAGCGCTCCCTGGACCAATAAGTCGCCTTAGGGCTTTTACACACGAGAGTGAGCGACATTCCGTTGACTGCGTTTTAGCTAGCCTCATTCTTATAAAAGTCTCACACGAAAAAAAGTCGGTTAAAAACGAAAAGGACAGACACGCATGCATTGCCATCTCATGGCCGGTTCACAGACACCCACTCTCCTCTGCTCTCTAGAACAGATTTCTTCACGTCTGATTACAAGCCTTGCCTTAAGGCCAAGCTATTGTAACACTTACACGCGCACACACACTCTTCATTGAGTCATGGTGCCTTACTCATCAGGAACTGGATTCCACACTTGCCCTTTTCCCTCCCTCTCCTCCCCCCTCACCTCTTCCTCCTCCTCCTCCCTCCTCTCCTCCTCTCCTCCTCCCTCATCTCTCCCTCCCTCTCCTCCTGCCTCATCTCTCCCACCCCTCTTCAGCGAAGAAACTCTGATTAGGATGTCTCACTCTTTCCCGAGTTGCAGATTCCTATTACGACTGTGGCATTCGGACTCCAAATGGCTGGCAATGTCTCGGCCAGGTCAAATTCTGTCAGTGCATACAGAATTGCTCCCACCCCCCCCCAACCAACCGACAGGGAAAACCTGATACACACACACACACACACAGTCACAAACACACAGTCACAGAAACACACACATGCTGAGTGACATGGGTGAGAGTGAGTGACTCACCCTGGGGTTGTATGGGGTGAGGAGTGGAAGAGGAAGGGGGAGGGGAGACTCCCATTCTGGTGGCACACGCCGTGACTCACTCTCACAACCTGGCCTGGAGGAGGAAGAGGGAACCATGGGAACCGTGGAACCGGGCCACTGAGAACCCGTGTGGAGGGCGGCTGTTGATGTGGATGAAGGCTGCCGGTTGGGGGGTAAGGGGTGGGAGATGTGTGTGTTAGGATGTGTGCATGTGTGTGAGGATGTGTTAGACGTGTGTGTGAGGATGTGTTAGAAGTGTCGGAGGGCTTCTGTGCGCTCAGGCCTGATGTCTCCTGTGGAGGGTGATCTCATCGGCTACCTCCCCCCCCCCAGTCTATTGCATTGTGACTGCAGCACAAAGCCGAGGGCGAGGGGGGCGGGTGGCACATGGACATAGAAAGAAAGAGAGGGGAAGGAAATAGAGAGAGAGACAGAGGGGAACAGCGAGAGAGGAAGAGAGAGGTGGGGGAGAGAGAGAGACGGAGAAAAAGAAAGTGCAAGCAAGAGATGGCAGGGCGAAAAGAGAGAGAGAGACCACCAAAAAGACCACCAAGAGAGAGAGAGAGAGGGAGAGAGAGCAGGGTGTGTGGGATGACAGGAAGGACGTGAGAGAGAAAGAAAGAGAGACAGAGGGAGAGAGACATAGAGAGAGAAAGAGAGAGAGAGAGAGGACCGGAACAGGACCACAAACCTCCCACACTGACACTGTCCTTTTACAGCACAGCCGACCGTAAAACACTAATCATACACACACCCTCACTGGACCACCTGAACACTCACACACACACACACACGGTCAGGGGAACGGCCCCTCCAAACAGGACACACACACACTCATCAGAGATTCACAAAAGCCATCTAACGGCCATCACAAACAGTCCACACATGACTACCCTGCATCCCTCATCTGCCAGCCAGAAACATCAGTCCATTCATCACACACACACACACCCATAAACGCACACACACACACACACACACACACTCACACCCATAGACACACACACACACACACACACTCATAAACACACACCAAACCTCAAAAGACCTGAAAGAGACTGGTGAATCAATGTTCCTCACTATGGAATATAATGTGTGTGTGTGAGAGAGAGTGTACGCCTGCCTGTGTGCATGTGAGAGTGCATGTCTGTATACTGTATGCCCATGTATGCGTGTCAGTGTGTGTGGTGTGTGTGTGTGTGTGTATATATTCCCGTGTGATCACCAAAAGACAAATGTACCAACACGCGCCGTCTGCTGCCGCGTTGCCCGGGGCGATGAAACACATTAGCTTCACCAGACTCGTTAATAATCCTTGCCGTCCTATCTGTGTGTCAACACCCCCCCCTAGAGGCCACACGCCACCTCACACCCCGGGACGCGATCCCTCCGGAACACCCTCACACACGCTCGCTTGTGCCGGGGTGCTGTGTGTGAATGTGTATGCCTGGATACTGTGTGCATAGGAAGCCTGCTGTTGTTGTTTTAGATCTCTGTTAGATTCTATCGCCGGGTGCAACGTTACAACTGATGGATGTGATGGATGACTGAGTTGATTTGCATGGCTATCAGTGTGTGTATGTGCGTGTGTGTGTGTGCGCGTGTGTGAGGCTCATCTGATAGGGCAGCATAGATCTGCCTAATCGCTAAACGGCACTTCCTGTTTGCGGGCTCCGCCTCCCTGCTCTCGCCATAAGCTGGCTTTGAATAAACTTCCTCCCCGCAAAACTTGATATCTCTGTGTGTGTGAGAGTGTGTGTGTGAGTGTGTGAGTGTGTGTGTGTGTGTATTCGTCTGTATATCTGTCTCTCATCGAACTGTAATTCAGCACTACTCACAGTGACAATAAGTACGTCTGTCTGGATGAAGTGAACCAATTTTTGGGGCTGTCAGCCTGCCTGAAAACACACGCACGGTCAGAAAACGGTCTGACTACATTACCCAGAAGGCTCTCATTTGTGTCTGTCGGAAGGTGACCTAAGATAAACCGTTCAGCCGAGCTTCCTCTAAACCTCGTAAATAATCTAGAAGATAATCTTTTATCCAAAGCAACGTGCAGAGTTCTTTTCGCCAGTACAGCAGACAAGAAAGGACAAGGCCTCCAATATGACATCATGCTGCTGACAGGACAGAGCAGCAACATCAACTGAACTACAATATGACATCATGCTGCTGACAGGACAGAGCAGCAACATCACCTGAACTACAATATGACATCATGCTGCTGACAGGACAGAGCAGCAACATCACCTGAACTACAATATGACATCATGCTGCTGACAGGACAGAGCAGCAACATCACCTGAACTACAATATGACATCATGCTGCTGACAGGACAGAGCAGCGACATCACCTGAACTACAATATGACATCATGCTGCTGACCAGTGCAGCTTTGTCTCTAGTCCTGACACCTCTGCTGTTCACTTCTGCCAGGCCAATGTCCCCAGCCACCTCCCCCTCCATCACCACCACCTGCCCTTCACCCCCCACCAGAAAGTGGCTTTAAGTGCGCATGCATGTGCCCACAGTTAAGTACACACACACACACACACTTCGCCAGATGGGAGGTCATCTGGTTTGTTGGTCCAGGTGTGCAGAAAGCAGAGAGCTCTCTCTCTCTCACACACACACACACACACACACACAGTGAGGCTGCGGTCTCTGCGCTGCACATCATATCAAACCAGTAGGAAGTCAGATAGTCTATCTGAAGGGAAGTTAACACTCGTGTGTGTTTGGACATGAGATAAGACCTGAAAGGGCCCGTCTCAATGGGCCGCGAGTTCATTTGGCTGGGAGGTTGATTTAGCTCGGAATAAGGGCGCACCTGGACACACACAAATGCACACCACACACACACACACACACACACATGAAAACACACACACACGTATACATGTGCGCACACACGCACGTATGCATTCCACACCTCTCGACTTCACCAAAGCCAGTCGTCCACTTCAGTGCACACACACACCCACACACACCACACACACACTCCCACACACACTCCCACACACCAACCTGCCCAAAGCCCACCTGACCCATCTAGAGTTTGATAACGGCTATCAAACATGACATGATCTTATCAGGCGAGCCGAGCGTGGCACTGCTCCCCCTAAGGGGCTGGTCTCTCCGAGCAGGGACAACAGGAGAGACGAGCTGGTTTCACTGGAGAGAAACACAGAGCAGGGACAACAGGAGAGACCACGAGCTGGTTTCAACTGGAGAGAAACACCACCTGTGTTGAGTGTTGAGGCAGCTGCTAGCCGGAACTGATCCTTTGGTGGTTTAGACCCACTTATCACTGATGTGTGTGTGTGTGTGTGTGTGTGTGTGTGTGTGTGTGTGTGTGTGTGGTGTGAGAGAGAGAGAGAGAGCAGAGAGAGTGTTTCATGTAATGGTCATTCTCACTAAGCAAGGATCTGCTCTCCACCCAAGCCACACCCAGACAGCGTAGGGAGTCAGGGTCACACACACGCTCGCACACACACACACACCTTATTAAGCCCTTAAGGTCCTATAAAATGTCCAGACAGAGCTGGTGTGTCTGATGTGTTCATCCCCAACTGGACCCGAGTTCCTCCAGAGACCTGCATGTCTCTCTGGGCATGTCACCCTGCCCCTATAAACCAGTCCACAGGGAACAGCTGCACGCGTGCGTGAGTGCGTGTGTAATGTTTCTGGGCCTGGTTGTTGTCGTGGCAACATGATGGCGTAAACCATGTGGTGTGTAGGTCCTTATTCCCTGGCAGAGCCAATGCCCTGTGTGTTGGTGTGTGTGTGTGTGTGTGCGTGTGTGTGTGTGCGGGTGTGGCTCAGGTGGCACAGCGACAGCCAAATGGAGAGATAGGGCACCTGTGTGTGTGTGTGTGTCGGTGTGTGTGCGTGCGGCCAGGAACAATGGCTGCTTTCACCCTCTCACAAACACACGCCAGACAGCTCAGAGAGGGGGGAGGGACGGAGGGAGAGTGCAGGAGGGAGAGGGGAAATGGGGGGAGCAAGAGAAAAGGCGGGAGGGAGTGAGAGAGAGGACGGAAAGGAGGAAAGAGAAAGAGGGAGAGACAGAGAGAGAGACAGTGAGAGAGAGACAGAGAGAGAGACAGAGAGAGAGAGAGAGAGAACACAGTGAGACTCCTCTGTATTAACCACTGCTACCGTCCCCGGGTGAGGTCAGTAGTGTGTGTGTGTGTGTGTGTGTGTCGGTGTGGAGAAGTGATGGTAATTGGCTAAGATCAACCGGAGGAAGTGGCGGTTTAACACCCCCCCACCCCCCACCCTCCGCTCTCCAAAATACGACAGAGAGGAAAGAAAAAGAAAAAACGAAACAAAGAGCTGACTCATTGTACTCGGCCCTCCGCCCTCATCCCTCCTTCATGTCCGAAGGGGATGACGGGGGAACAGGGGGAAACTTATCGTTGGCGTTCAGCTTGCGTTACCGCTGAGAGAGTAACGTGTGGCGTCGTCTTCCTCACGCCGCCTGGCGCCCTGGGCAGGTACACAAACACACACATGTATATACCTGGTCATGTCCCTGGTACACCTGGTCATGTCTCTGGTACACCTGGTCATGTCTCTGGTACACCTGGTCGTGTGTCTGGTACACCTGGTCATGTCTCTGGTACACCTGGTCGTGTGTCTGGTACCCTGGTCGTGTGTCTGGTACACCTGGTCGTGTCTCTGGTACACCTGGTCGTGTCTCTGGTACACCTGGTCGTGTGTCTGGTACACCTGGTCATGTCTCTGGTACACCTGGTCATGTCTCTGGTACACCTGGTCATGTCTCTGGTACACCTGGTCGTGTGTCTGGTACACCTGGTCATGTCTCTGGTACACCTGGTCATGTCTCTGGTACACCTGGTCATGTCTCTGGTACACCTGGTCATGTCTCTGGTACACCTGGTCATGTCTCTGGTACACCTGGTCATGTCTCTGGTACACCTGGTCGTGTCTCTGGTACACCTGGTCGTGTCTCTGGTACACCTGGTCATGTCTCTGGTACACCTGGTCATGTCTCTGGTACACCTGGTCGTGTCTCCCTGGTACACCTGGTCATGTCTCTGGTACACCTGGTCATGTCTCTGGTACACCTGGTCGTGTCTATCAAAATTGATGTTCTTAGTTACATTCACACTTTTACTCTGTTTAAATGACAACACAACATCCTTTCAGATAGGGCAGGAATGCACGAGGAGTGAGAGTTTCAGCAGAAACTTTTATGAAAAACAAAATGCATTGCTTCCTATGTTGAAATAACTCTTTGTGCAAGGAGAACCATCTTTATTTAAAAGCATTACTGCCATGGTATTTTAATGGTTTCATGAGAATTTCCCATGCTGTGTCAACAGCCTAGCAACCAGGCTCTGTTGACCAATCAGTGCCCATCTGCCGTGGCAACAACCCAGAGTCGACCAATAACACAGAGCAGGAAGTACTTGATACTCCATCTGTAGGGATAGACTATTCCATCACACACACACACACACACACACACACACTCCATCTGTCGGACTAGCCTATTCCATCACCATCACACACACACCATACACTTTCATTTGCTCAACCTCTCACTCACACACAGGCACACATTCATGTGAACTCATATTTTCTTCTCAAACAACCTCTCATTCTTACACGTACACACACACACCATCACTGCAGTCCGGCCATCTGCTCCTGGGCATCAGTACTTGACATTTCATCCACAGACGTCAGCCAGCCAGCCAGCCAGTCCTATCCAAGGCAAAGGAGAGCCCACTGGCCAGAGCACTAAGGTGAGGGTGACCATCACCAGACCAGACACCAGGGGAGAAGTCATGAGGTCACTTGATCAACAAGTTTTTCTAGGCCTGGCACCGTTTCAAACTGAACATCGGCGGAGCCGTCCGGAACATTCCGGAAGGAAAGCGCTCCGTCACGCATCAACAGGCGTCAGCCGCCAGCGCCCGGTGTCATGTGGAAAGGGAGGGGAGGAGGGTGACGGAGTGTGGGATCGCATGCGAGCGACACAGATGAGATGAGAGGAGATGAGAGAGATAGAGAGGAGAGAGAGAGATAGAGAGAGAGAGAGAGAGAGAGAGAGAGAGAGAGAGAGAGAAAGAAAGGGAGAGAGCGATACTGACTCCTCTCTCCTCTCTGAGTGATTCAGACCTGTCATTGAGCTGCCGTCACTCAATCAGCCCAGCTCATCAACACAAGGCTCTCTGGTCTCTGGGCCGTTTAGCCACCCTCCCCTCCTTACCCCTACCCCTCCCCACCCCCCCTCCATACCCCTACCCCTCCCCACCCTCCCCCACCCCTACCCCTACCCTACCCTACCCTACCCCTCCCCACCCTCCCCTCCATACCCTACCCCTCCCCTCCCTACCCCTACCCCTACCCCTCCCCACCCTCCCCTCCATACCCTACCCCTCCCCTCCCTACCCCTACCCCTACCCCTACCCCTACCCCTCCCCACCCTCCCCTCCATACCCTACCCCTCCCCTCCCTACCCTTACCCCTACCCCTACCCTACCCTACCCCTCCCCTCCCGACCCCCACCCCACCCCTCCCGACACCCCCCCGGCCCTTCCCCTGGGGTTCTCTGCCATGCAGACGTGGCCAATCAGAGGCCCGGGGGTGCTGTGCCATAGAGGGAAGGAGGTAAAGATGGAGGGAGGGAGGGGGCCAACGGTAAATTGTCGGCTGACGACAGAGTGGAAAAAGTGCGTCTCAGGGTTCAGTTTGTCATCCCCAGGGGGTTGGGGGGGTTGGACAGGGGGTTGGGGGGGGTTGGACAGGGGGTGCTAGGAGGCCTCCAGGCCCTTGGAACACTACGCCAGGACTGCGGCTGCAAGGAACCGCCTGCGAGGCTGTGTTCTCTCCCTTTCTCTCTCTCCATCACTCTGCCTATCCCTCCCTCCCTCCCTCCTCTACCCCTCCCTCCCTCCCTCTACCCCTCCCTCCACCTCTCTCTCCCTGCCTCAGTGTCTCTACCTCTCTCCCTCCCTCCCTGTCTCTACCTCTCTGCCTGTCTCTACCTCTCTCCCTCCCTCTACCTGTCTCTCTCGCTCTCTCTCGCTCTCCCTCTCTGGTATATTCTATCTCTTTCTTTTCCTCTGTCTGCCTCTCTCTCGCTTTTCTGTTTCAGTCTCTCTCCCTCTACTCTTTCTGCCTCAGCCTCAATCTCTATGATCAGGGAGGGAGGGAGGGAGGGAGGGAGGGAGGGAGGGAGGGAGGGAGGGAGGGAGGGAGGGAGGGAGGGAGGTGGAGGGAGGGAGGGCTAGCAGAAGGTTAGTCCATGTGTGTTCAAACAGTTGGAAAAAATATGGATGTGACAGAACAAGGATGGAGGAAATCCCCCCCTCCTCCTTTCTTCCTTCTCTCACTGCTGTTATGTGTTTGTGACATAGACACACACACACACACACACACACACACACCGACCCTCAGACAGGACCCGTGGCAAATCGCGTCGTTCCGAGTAACATAATCCTGCTCCTGCTCCTGACCATGCTTGGCCAGTTACCATGGTGATGGACAAAAACAGAGACCCAAAATAATAAATAAATACACAAAGCAGTATACAAGGCAACAATGTTGGACTCGTCATCACCCGAACCCTGCACCCCCCATCCCAGACCCCCGGATCCCAGCTCCCCCCATCCCAGATCCCCCCATCCCAGCTCCAAACCCAGATCCCCCCATCCCAGATCCCCCCATCCCAGATCCCCCCAACCCAGATCCCCCCATCCCAGACCCCCCCATCCCAGATCCCCCCATCCCAGACCCCCCCCATCCCAGCTCCCCCCCAACCCAGCTCCCCCCCATCCCAGCTCCCCCCAACCCAGATCCCCCTATCCCAGCTCCCCCCATCCCAGACCCCCCCCATCCCAGCTCCCCCCAACCCAGCTCCCCCCATCCCAGACCCCCCATCCCATCGTCCCCCCACCTCTCTCTCTCCTTACCTCCCATTCTCTGACCAGCAGACAACACTGGCCCACTGTGGCCACAGAGGCAAAGTGCTCGTGCTCACACACACAGGCACGCACACACACACACAGGCACGCACACACACACACACGCACACACACACACACACACACACACACACACACACACACACACACACACACACAGGCATGCACACACACACACACAGGCACGCACACACACACACACACACACACACAGGCACACAGGCATGCACACACACACACACACAGGCACGCACACACACACAGCACGCACACACACACACAGGCACGCACACACACACAGACATGCACACACACACACACAGACAGGCACGCACACACACGCACACACACAGGAACGCACACACACACAGGCACGCACACACACGGGGTCCTGTACCTCCTCTCGTTGTCGTCGAGATGGGCGAACAGCACGTTCTTGGAGATGGCCTTGGCCAAGGCTGTCATGGTCTTGTAGTCTTTCGGGATGACCTGTGAACCCAAACGCATGGCCGCTCAGTCAGAAAGAACTACAACGCTCCAAAGCAGTACTGACTAGCCTCGCTTCAAAGACGGGTTCAATTCAAACATGAAGGACAAGACGTGGTATGTTGGATGATAGACACGTGTGTGTATGTTTTTAGGAATGCCCCTACATTAGTCTCTCAGCCCACAACTGTTCTGAAAAGGATTGTCCTCATTCATAAAACATGCATTTGCATGTCCGTGTGTGTGTCCGTGTGGTGTGTCTGTGTGTGTGGTGAGGTCTGGAAGCAGCCACTACAAAGAACACAAGGATGTATTTATGGAGGGGCTTCGTTTTTAACCAGCACTGAACATGTGCAACTGTACAGGGAATGAGAGAGAGGAGAGAGAGAGAGAGAGAGAGGTGAGAGAGAGATGAGAGAGAGATCGAGGAATAGCGAGACTCGCGTAGATCGAGAGAGCGTCAGATCTATGATCCCGGAATGCAGTTGAGAGCGAGAGATCGCGGAGAGAGCATGAGGGATGAGCGAAGAGGGAGTGAGAGAGAGAGACGAGAGGGGAGAGAGAGAGAGCTGAGAGAGAGAGAGAGAGTCTGAGAGAGATCTGAGAGAGAGAGGAGAAAGCGTGAGGGAGGGAGGGGAGGAGAGAGAGAGAGACTGGAGGGAACATGCAGGCTGTAATTACATCTGGAGCAACAGATGGTAGCCGCGTGGCACAGAGGTACAAGCACACACAGACACACACACACCTGGCTACAACATCCATGGGCCTTGCTATACAGGACCACCACAACATCTGAAGGGATCCCATCTGCTCAGAGAGAGATAGGCCTGGTGTGTGGCGGGGGGATGGAGGGAAGGAGGGAGGGTGGGAGGGTTGGGGATGGGATGGATGGAGGAAAGGGGTATGGAAGGTGTGTTGGGAAAGGAGGTGGAGGGGAGGGGGGAGGGGGAGGGAGGAGAGGGGGAGGAATGAGAGGGCGAGGGAGAGAGAGATAGAGGGAGGGATGGAGAAATAGATAGAGGGAGGGAGGAGTGTAGGGAAGAGACTGTCTGTCTGCTTGCTCCTCCTGACGCCTCTGGGACATGGTTCCCACAGGGGCATGGAAACACACACACACACACACCAAAAGGACACCCAAATCATGTGAGTGGGAGCCTCTGAAATCCCATTGGTTGTCGTGCTCGGCTAGCATTACTGGCCGACTAGATCATCATCCATCGGTTGATCGTGCTCGCTAGCATGACTGGCGACTAGATCAACGACAGCATCTCTCTGTATGTAATTGATTGAAGAGCGTTTCCCCAGACACAGCTGTTCGCTCGGTGGTTTGCATCCATCTCAGGGCGACACGCACACAAACAATGACACAAAACAGTGGTTGGTGTTGGTAGCGTTGTATGTCAACACAAAGCAGTGCAGACGTATACCATCTCCTCCTGCTCCGTGTGTGTGTGTGTGTGTGTGTGTGTGTGTCGTGCATGCGTGTGTGTGTGCATGCCCTGTGCTCTAATCCTTCTCTAGCTAGCTGTTCAAATCCTGTTCTAATTCTACCTCCACTCACATTTCCTCGGCTAGTGTTTCGGCTCTAAACGAATCCTCCTGTCATGGATAGAGGTGTGTGTGTGTGTGTGCGTGTGTGGTGTCTGTAGCCCTGACACTGGTGTGAATCACCTGGTGTATTTGTTTATATTAATGTTAGAAGCCCCTGCCGGACATGTAAAGGGTAAAGGCTCTCACACACACACACGCGCACACACACACACGCACACACACTGGGCACGCTTCGGTGGACATGCGATTAGAGGGTGATGATGGTGGAAGGGGGCGGTCACGCTGTTATGTCATTACCAGGCAATTAATGCCGTGTCATGTTAATCAGCTTTTAAAGAGCTGGCTAACGATCAGGGAGAAAAGGGGAATTTGGGGGAGGAAGGGGGGGGGAGGGGGGGGGGAGCGTGGGAAGGAAGAGGAGGGGCGGGGCAGGGAGGATGGTGGCTTGGGAGATGCCACGTACAGTCTTGGTGTCGCGAGCTAGCTGTGCGTGTGTCACTCTCTCTCACACACACACATGATTACACACTCACACACACACGAGTATACCCTCTCACTCTCACGGACGCACGCTCACCTTGCGCACGTAGCTGACGGCGTCCTCCTCGGTGTAGACCTCGGCGCTGACCCCTCCCCGGCGCCGGCGGGCCTTGACCACGGGGTTGGGGGGCGGGGGGGGACACGTCGTCATCGTGGGAGTCGGACTGGGAGCTGGACTTCTGCCGGGCCAGCAGCTGCTTACACTCCTCCTGCAGAGAGAGAGAGAGAGAGAGAGAGAGAGGGATGAGGAGGGAGGGAGACACGTGGAAGAGGGGAGCAAGTTGGATCAAAGGAGCAGAGCAGAGAGAGAGAGAGACAGAGAGAGCAGAGAGAGAGAGAGATAGAGAAAGACAGACAGAGAGACAGAGAGAGAGAGAGAGAGATAGAGAAAGACAGACAGAGAAGACAGAGAGAGACCCGGGTTATCCTGCATAGAAAAAAATGTGGGGGCGCGCCTAAGCCGTTTTCCCGAGCGCCTATGAAAAATCCCAAGTGCCTAAGGCAAAAAAAAAGTGCAATAATTGTATTTTCTTTAAAGCTGTGTTCATCACGCGTGCAAAGTATAGGGCCTATTTTTATAGGGCCCATTATTTATGAAATGGGGGAAAAAAAACGCTTAGATGTCTGCTAATAAGGTGACACGGGTAACACACTGTCTTTTTTTGGAGCACCGAACACCCATTTTGACCCAGGAAAAACCCTGGAGACAGACAGATAGAGACAGAGAGACAGAGACAGAAGACAGAGAGACAGACAGAAGACAGACAGACAGACAGACAGACAGACAGACAGACAGACAGACAGACAGACAACGACAACAGACAGATAGAGACAGAGAGACAGACAGACAGACAGACAGAGAGAGACAGAGACAGACATGGAGAGAGACAGACAGAGAGAGACAGATATAGAGAGACAGACAGACAGACAGAGAGACAGAGACAGATGAGAGAGGGAGAGAGACAGACAGAGACAGATGGAGAGAGACAGAGAGACAGAGAGACAGAGACAGAGAGACAGAGACAGAGGACAGAGACAGAGAGACAGAGACAGAGACAGAGACAGAGAGACGGAGAGAGACAGATGGAGAGAGACAGACAGAGACAGATGGAGAGAGACAGACAGAGACAGTGGAAGAGACAGACAGAGACAGATGGAGAGAGACAGACAGAGACAGACAGAGACAGACAGAGACAGACAGAGACAGACGAGACAGACAGAGACAGACAGAGACAGACAGAGACAGACGAGACAGACGAGACAGACAGAGACAGACAGAGACAGATGGAGAGAGACGAGACAGACAGACAGAGAGAGAGAGAGAGAGAGAGAGAGAGAGACAGACAGACAGACAGACAGACAGACAGACAGACAGACAGAGACAGACAGACAGAGAGAGAGAGACAGACAGAGAGGAGAGGCAGACAGACAGACAGACAGACAGACAGACAGACAGACAGACAGACAGACAGACAGACAGACAGACAGACAGACAGACAGACAGACAGACAGACAGACAGAGAGAGAGACAGACAGACAGAGAGACAGACAGAGAGAGAGACAGACAGACAGAGAGAGACAGACATACTGCTCTTGTGTAAACAACCTTCCCCACACAACCATCTCCTTCCCCCAGCTTGGATTCCGTGAGGAGAGAAACGAGGGCTACAACAAACGCCTCCTGCACTCCACCCCACATATGTTTTCTGGGCTTGTCCCACATTGCCAACCCCTCACACACCACACACACCACACACACACCACACACACACACACACAACAGCATCTCAAACTAGGTCACCACCAAACAACTGCTGCTCAACTCGGCAAACATCTCAAGACGTGCAGAGTTAGCTCGGGGCTAATGTAGGAGACTCATGGTGTGTGTGTGTGTGGTGTGTGTGTGTGTGGTGTGTGTGTGTGGCGTGTGTGTGTGTGTGTGGAAGGTGCGGCTCGGAAGAGATGAGTAAATTATTGAGGAGCAGGACAGCGCAGGGCAGAGCAGGCGCGCTTTCCTCGTTGTCTTAAATCTGCCTTTCTCCTCTTCCGATCCGTTCCAGCGGTCCCCGAAGACGCAGGTCGCCTCCGGCTGTTGGTTCAGCGCAGATCTCCCGGTGACCGACGCATCGCTAAGCTCATTAGGGAACACCACAGATGAAAGGTGTCTGTTTAGCTGGCTGTGTGTGTGTGTGTGTGTTTGGTGAGGTCTGGAGGCAGCCACTACAAAGGATGTATCTGTGGAGGTGATTCACTATGTTTGTTTCATCCGACAGCTGGGAGGGAAGGGGGGGGGGAGGAATCCACGATCGCGTGTTTGTGTTTGTAATGCAGTGACTGTTTCGTTATGATCTTCAGTGGCGATGCATTAGACTTGCACACTAATGTGTGTGTGTGTGTGTGTTTGCCAGTCGGCAGCCATCTCTGAGGGGCATGGCTGGAACACCAAGATGCCCAGACAGACTGAAAAGGACCTGCACAGCACCCTGCTAGGGAAGGAGAGGGAGAGAGACAGAGAGAGACAGACAGAGAGAGACAGACAGACAGAGAGAGAGAGAGAGAGAGACAGAGAGAGAGAGAGAGTCCAAAAACACCTTCTAAAAGACGCCTCCTTCCGTCGACATCATCCGTCCCCAACAACAAGACTGACCCTCTGGCAGAGCCACGCTGGGGAGCTCCACCAATGACATTCCGCCGACATCATCCGTCCGGAACGAGGCCGTGCCGACGCCGCGTCAGCGAACACGACGCAGGTGCACACCGTGACGTCCGGGCCGACGAGCGCCTGCTCACGATGACTCCGTTCACACGCAAATAGGTTACTCCCGTTTGTCTCTCCGTCTCTCACATCGAATCCGTATTCAAGTATTCCTACCCCCCCCCACCAAAGCCGCCACGATGCTTTCCCAAACAGCCGCTCGTGCGCGAGCAGACGATCGTCTTCGGCGGCCTGGTTCCCGATGACTCGCGAAACGGATGACGTACGTGAGGCCGGCTCACGCGGGGAAGAGGAGGCACACACACGCACACACACACACACACACACACACACCACACACGCACATATCGCAGAGTCACTCCCTGAGGGAACAAAGCCAGCAGGGAAGAGAACGGCACGCACACACACACACTCTCGTTCTCTCTTCCCCCCCTCTGAGGGGGCGTGCGTAAATAAACACAAACAAAAACATCAGCAGCAGAATCAGCAGCAACGAGACAGCAACGAGAAACACGAAACCCCCCACCCCCCCACCCCACACACACACACCTCCACACACACTATAATCCACCACAAATACAAACAGAAAAAACAGGTTGCATTGGCAGTAGGCTTCATATATTCATAGAGACACGCATCTCACACACACACACACACACACACACAGCATCAGCATGAGGCTGGACAACTATGGCCAACCCACAACCCACCCACACATTTAGAACAATAATAATGGACCTTCCATGCCTACGCCACACTCCAAACCAACTCAAATCACCCACACGCACACTCGATCTGTAGTCTCATCCGAGCATCCTGCCTTGAGCTAGCGAAGTTAGCCTTAGCCCCCTTCGGGTGCAATTCAATGTTAGCAATAGCATTAGCGGCTAGTTAGCATTCGTCGCTAGTTGGTAAGTTATATTTACCATGCCATGAAGGGCCCCTGGACAGGCCGGGGTGTCCGGAGGGGCTCCCGAAGCCCCCGACAGCGGCCCCTTGGATGAGGCACTCATGTGTGTGTGTGTGTGTGTGTGAGTCAACCGAGAACTGTTCCTTTCCCACACACACCCGACACACGCATCACTGTACTCCACCTGGCACAGCAGACACTCGCCACGTTGCCATGGCCGCTGGAGAGTGTGTGTGTGCGTAAGACAATAAGGTTTGTCTGAGTATGGCTGGGGTGCGTGTGTGTGTGTGTGTGTGTGAGAGAGAGAGGAAGAGCGACAGAGAGACTATGTGTGTGGAGATGGTGAAAGCGCGAGCGTGTGTGTGTATGTATCTGCAGTCCTCAAAGTAAGACCCGACGGCAGTTACAAAAACTGGTGCTGAAAACACGGCTCACGACAGAGTGCTTCTCTCCTCTTCTCTCCTGCGCCAGTCTGACTGTCCTCCTCCTCCTCCTCTACCTCCCTCTCTCTCTCTCCCTCTCTCTTTCTGCTTGCGCACACACTCACACAATCAGGCTGAGCGATGCACACAGCCTCCTCTCGTTTCCTCCCCGTCACCATGACAACCCGGCACCGTAAGCATCCGTCTGGCCGCCAGTCGGAACAGGAAGCAGCGTTGGCACATACGCGCACGCACGCACGCACACACACACACACAGATTCCAGAGAAAATGTCAGTGCTTTAGACACTAACCACTGTCCCGACCAAATGTCAGGTCTGAGCAAGTGTTCATACAGTGGGCAGCCTGTACTGGCAGTACCAACCATGGTCCAAGTACCAGGCCCTGACCTCATCACCAAACCCTCCCTGCCTCCCCCACCCTCCCACCCACTCCCCACTCCCCACAGAGGGTACAGGCTCATGTCTGAAGCCAGCCCATTGTGTGTGTGTGTTTGATTGCCTCTGTCCGCATGCTGGTACTGTGCACGGCGTAGTCCCTTACACACACACACACACACACCACACACACACACACACACACTGTGAAGCGCAGATGGACACACACACACACACACTGTCAAGCGCAGATGGACACACACACACACACACACTGTCAAGCGCAGATGGACACGCACACACACACACACACACACACACTGTCAAGCGCAGATGGACACACACACACACACACACACTGTCAAGCGCAGATGGACACACACACACTGTCAGCGCAGATGGACACACACACACACACAAACACTGTCAAGCGCAGATGGACACACACACACTGTCAAGCGCAGATGCACACACACACACACAAACAAACACTGTCAAGCGCAGATGGACACACACACATAGTGGTGACGCAAGGAAGAGATCAGATGAAGAAACAGTCGGACGCCCTTACAAACAGTCTTCTATCTCTCTCTCTAACTCTCTCTCTCTCTGTGTGTGGTAGCTACTTAACATCTCAGTCTGATACGCCATGTATCTTCCCCCCCCCCTCTCTCTGTCTGCGTCATTATCACCGGCTGGCTGCCAGAAAGACAGAGAGAGAGGGGGGAGAGAGAGAGAGAGGGGGAGGGGGGGAGAGAGGGGGAGGGGGGGGGAGAGAGAGAGAGAAAGAGGGGGGGGGAGAGGAGAGAGAGGGGGAGGGGGGGGGAGGAGAGAGAGAGAGAGGGAGGGAGAGGAGGTAGAGGACACATGGGATGGCACTTCCCAAGCGAAGGAGAGAGATGGAGGGAGGAGGAAAGGGAGAGGGTCCAAGCACAAGAGAGAGAGAGAGGGGACCACACAAATAGAGAGAAGAATCGTAAGAGAAAGTATGGGAAGGGAGAGAGAGAGAGAGAGAAAGGGAGGGAGGGACAGCGTTCTAGGTGAGGACAGGTGAGACAGGGGGTGAATAAGGAAAGAAACACGCACGCACCACAACTAATGGGTTTGGATCATTACGGCCTCCATTTTCGCCCTAATTCTGAGGATGATTCGCCCGAGCAAACAGGAACTCCTCTAATGTGATTGATGGTGGTTAAAGGATTCGGGGCAAAGAGGTGCCTCGTGACTACATCGCCACGCCCCATCACGTCTCTCACCTCCTAACCGCTCGGAGAACCGCTCCGTTTGCTGCGTGACAAACGCTGCAAAAACAACCGCCCGTCCCCTCTCGAGCTTTTCAGCACCACCGTCTGTTTACAGCCCCCCCCCATCGACAGCCTGTCGTCGACTCCCATCCGTTCCACCTCTGGCCCCGCGCTCGGTCGAGAGGGGTCGGAGCGCGGCGCGGTCCGCTGCCCGGGTGGAAGCGTGCGACGGGAGCCACAACATCAAACACTGGGCAGCGGTGCGTGACCCAGACGGAGGCCCCGCCCCCTTCCATTCACAGGATTAGTGGAGTCGCGGCTCATCATGGACGCATGCCACTGTGTTGTCTGAGGGATTTCTGCCTGCGTGTCCGCTGGGGCTGTGATGTGTTAGTGTGTGTGTGTGTGGGTTCAGTGTTTTGAGCTCCTCCTTGACCCAAAATAACCCCACCACACACACACACTCTCTCAGATCCCTCCCATCTCTAGCACTGAACTATGTAGTGTCCAGGGTGCAAATGTGTCTGTGGGAGAGTGTGTGTGTGTGTGTGTGTGTATGAGAGTGTGTTTGTGAGTGTGTGTGAGACAGTGTGTGTGTATGAGGGTGTGAGTGTGTGTGTGTCTGTGTGTACATAAGAGTGTGTTTGTGTTTGTGAGTGTGCGTGTGTGTGTCCAGGTTACGTTCAGTCCCACTCAGGGTCCAGGGTGTGTCATCCACAGTGCTGGTGAAAAGGAGGCCCTCGGTGTCTGGTCTTGCCCGTGTCTCTGTGGAGCTAACGAGGGCAGTAAATCACACTCAGCCTGTACGGCCATGATGATGATGAGCCACAGGGAGGAGCGGACACAATGCCTGTCAGCCTGTCACGCCACCCACCGTGCTAGCACGCTAAACAAGCTAACTGAGGCAAACCCAGCTCTGCCGGGCTAACCTAGCGAAGCCGGGCTAACCTAGCGAAGCCGGGCTAACCTAGCTAAGCCAGGGTCGCCTAGCTAAACCGGGGTCGCCTAGCTAAACCGGGGTCGCCTAGCTAAACCGGGGTCGCCTAGCTAAGCTGGGGTCGCCTAGATAAGCCAGGGTGGCCTAGCTAAGCCAGGCAAACGCAGCTGGGCCATGACACTGTACTTCATGCTAGCCTTGCTTGCTAACCACTAGAATGCTAACAAACGTTGTGCTTTTCTCACGAGATTCACAGCATGCCTAATTCACTCCTATGTTTTACCACACACACACACACACACACAGCAGAACCCCAGGACCAGACCACCACCCAGGAGTTAGCCAGCCCGAGGGGACACGCCAGGGCCAGTGAGATCAGACAAAGAGGGACCACCATGGTGACAGGGGGGAGAGGGTGTGTGTATGTGCATCTGTGTGTGTGTGAGTGTGTGTGTGTGTGAGAGTGTGGAAGAGGGTCTACCTATTCTCCTGTCAGAGGTGTGCTTTCTTCAGGGGGTCACTGAGTGCATTCCTAGAGGGGCTTAGTTACAACCCCCCCCCCAAACACACACACACACCGCTAGGTGACTGGACTCTAGGCATGGTGAGATAAGGTTTGGACACACACACACACACACCCTGGGGCAGCATCAAGAGTGAGTGATCCCCACTCTGGGCTCAGAGCATCTTCTCAGATGACCCCAGGTTAGACTGAGAGGTCAGGAGAGAGGGAGGATAGAAGCGGAGAGAGAGAGAGAGAGAGAGAGAGAGAGAGAAAGAGAGAGAGAGAGGTTAAGGGCGTTCCTGCCGCTTCACAGCACACTCTCTTTGGAACGTTCTCAAGACGGCCCTACTACACACCTGACAAATTGTCAATCAGGAAGGCTTTGAAGAACTCTCTCTGGTCAACTCTCCTGTTGTTATGGTTAGGACTAGCTGGGACTGGGAAAGGCTGTCAGCAGTGACGGGGCTTGGTGATATTCCAGAAGCTGTGAGCTGAGAAGGGGCGGGGTTTGGACACAATGTTGCTGATGGACAGGGCGTGGTGGTGGTGTGTGTGTGTGTGTGTGTGTGTGTGTGTGTGTGTGGTTCGTGGTAGCTTGTAACTAGCTGTGACAGAAGGACAGAGGGAGGGGAGGAGATCCTCAGAGGCAGGGAAGAATAATATAGAAGATGAGGCAGAAAGAGAGAAAAGACAGGCTTTAGAAAGGCAGGCTTCTGTAGAGAAAGGAGAGAGAGAGAAAGGGGGGGAGCGACAGAGGGGGGGTGAGCATGAGGGAGCGAGAGAACGAGAGACAGATAGTGAAAGGGAGAGAGAGAGCGAAAGGGAGAGAGAGAGTGAAAGGGTGACAAAGAGAGACTGACATAAGGTGGAATTGAAACACTGTCACTGACTCACCTGTGTCTGCGGATGTGAGAATGGAATGGTGGGAGAGAAGTTATTATTATGGGATGTTTCCCAGTAATGACTGCAGGTGGTTTAGGAGCAGGAGGCACAAGGCTGTGACATGTGATGGCTCACAGTCACACACACACATACATAAATGTTGACCATTCTGGATCACTCGGCCCACACCGGTGGGCACGAACACCATTCCCCATGACGCAGCGTAAGATAACCTATGAGTGTGTGTGTGTAGGCGGACCACCTAGGCCTTCTAATGAATGACACACACAGCCTGCAATCTTTTTCTCTTCAGATGGACAGAATGTCCTCCTCCTCCTCAGTACAGACACCGAGCTGTCTCTGTCCGCGCCGTCACACCCCGACGAGGACGATGACGAGGACGATGACGTTGTTGATCAGGGGTCTCGGCGCTGCGGGCCACGGCTTAAGAGAGGGTCAGGTGACGATCAGATGAGACGAGACGTTGTCTACTTCCTCATTGGCCCCCGGGGAACCTCACATGCTCGCAAACCCGCGATTTAGAGGTGTTTGTGTGCGCGGGCGAGAGTTCATTGGAGAACGGGTCGAGGAGATCACATGAGTGTTTTATCGCCGGCTCCGGGTGTTTGTGTCGCCGCTCAGAGACGTTTCCCGTCCCGACTTGGGCAGGGAGAACGCAAGAGGCTCAAAGGAAACACTGGCTTTGGGCTCGACTGGTTCCCCTCTGGGGCTGGGAGCGGTAACCGGGGTAACGGGGAGGGACGCCGGAGGGTCGTGTCTTCGTCCGGACTTCGAGGGGTTTTCAGAACGGGACAGGAGGCCCTCGAGGGGCGCACGGTTCTGTTTCCGGGATGTTCTTCACAGGATTACGACAGTGCGGATCGCGAGCTCTGAAAAACGGCGCGCGGTGTCGCCTGTTCTCCGAGTGACTCCTTCGACACTTCCACCGCTTTGGTCATGTTTTTCACGTCCGACCGCGATTTGAAGACTGCTGATGTGCGGCCCTTTTCACCAGCTCCTGTCACGAGCGGCTGACCCGCCCTTAGCAACACCGCTGACCCTCGACAACCTCCCTGGACTCCTGGGCCTGTCGTGACGAGACTGACGGACGCACTCTCCGACCGGTGGCGCCACACGCAGTTTGAAACACGCCGTTGAGAACCCACACACGCACTCTGCACGAGTGCACATGCACACACACTCTGCACGCGTGCACACACACACACCCTCACACACACTCTGCACGCGTGCACACCACACACACCCTCTGCACGCGTGCACACACACACACACCCTCTGCACGCGTGCACACGCACACCCTCACACGCGCACTCTGCACGCATGCACACGCACACGCCCTCACACACACACTCTGCACGCGTGCACACGCACACACCCTCACACACACACTCTGCACGCGCGCACACACACACTCTGCACACCTCGGTGCAGGAAACTGTGGACTGCACTCCTCAATAATAAGCCGTCTAGACACACTGACACCTATTCATAAAGACAGAGGCCCAGGAAGGCGTGTGTGTGTGTGTGTGTGTGTGTGTGTGTGTGTGTGTGTGTGTGTGTGTGTGTGTGGACCCCCCCCACTCAGAGTGAGCAGGGCCTGGATCTTCAAAGAATGCCGTGATTCAGATGCATGAAAGAAGGAAGAACTAGAAAGAAGAGAAAGAGAAAGATAGAGGAAGAGAGAGGAACAGAGAGGGAGAGAGAGGAACAGAGAGGGAGAAAGAGAGGTAGAGAGAGGAACAGAGAGAGGGAGAGGAACAGAGAGAGAAAACAACAGAGAGAGAGAGAGAGAGAGAGAGGAACAGAGAGAGAGAGAGAGAGGAACAGAGAGAGAGAGGAACAGAGAGAGAGAGAGAGAGATAGAGAGAGATAGAGAGAGGAACAGAGAGAGAGAGGGAGAGAGAGAGATAGAGAGAGGAACAGAGAGATAGAGAGAGGAACAAAGAGAGGTAGAGAGAGGGAGAGAGAGAGGTGGAGTCAGCAGTACCTGAGCGCAGTGCTCTTCATACGTCAGACACGTAT
Source organism: Mallotus villosus (assembly GCA_903064625.1). Classification (NCBI taxonomy): domain Eukaryota; kingdom Metazoa; phylum Chordata; class Actinopteri; order Osmeriformes; family Salangidae; genus Mallotus; species Mallotus villosus. The sequence continues at coordinate 32,180 of CAEFZP010001014.1, forward strand.
GGAAGTCAGCGTGTGTGTGTGTGTGATGGAGAATAGAGTGACAGTTGTGTGCAAGACCAAGTGAGAGGCAAGTGTGTGTGTGTGTGTGAGAGAGAGAGAGAGAGAGAGAGAGAGAGAGGTAGGTAGGCCTCCCTGAAAAAACTATTTGGGGATTTTAAATGTAGTTGGCTGGTTTTTTAATTGCTTCTCTAGTGACTTCATTTGACGTTTTTATTCTGCACTGCCAGTCAAATGGACTTGTTTTAAGCGTGAGCAAGTTGATCATTAATGTCTGCACTTGAATTTGATAGGGCATTTTGCAGTGTAGGGAGAAATGAAGACAGCCAGAAAGAGAGAGATGGTGAGTGACGGATAGAGAGTTACTCAAAAGACAAAAACAGATAGAGGAGAGCGAGAGAGAGAGAGAGAGAGGAAGGAGAGAAAGGAGAGAAAGGAGAGAAACAGGAATCTAGAATAGCAGGAAGACTACGACGACGCCTTGAACGAGTCCAACTCCATGTGAGTGGTTTGTACAATACCCAGACAGTGTGTCTGGCACCACCAAAAGTGAACCAACAAAAACAAAATCTAAGTGGGAAATAAAGGGGTTTATTGAATACAGCGCCCCCAAGGCTGTCACCGGGTCCTGTTGCCTTGGTTACAGCTTCAGATTGAGGGAGGGGAGAAAACTAAAATAACAAGCCATACAGAACATCGCCACCTACGTCATCGACTGGGGAGGGAGGGAGAGAGAGACAGAGAGAGAGAGAGAGAGAGTGAGAGTGAGAGAGGAGACACAAAGCAAGAAGAAAAGGTGAGCAGCGAGCTGGAGAGGTATTTGAAGAGGAGAGGAGGTGGAGAACAGGTGATGGATAAGGAGGGAGAGAGGAGAGTGGGAGGTCCATGCTGAAGACCTTCCTTGGCACTTCAAGCCCCCGTCTCTCTGTTGACAGCTTTCCATATGACAGCGACAGGCGCCTCGGCACAGAGCAATCCCCACTAAACACACACACACACACACCTCTCAACATACACTTTCGGCTCACTTGTGTCTATCCTGTGCTGCCGATCCCAGGTAACCTCAACACACACACACACACACACACACAGCACTCAATACAGACGCCATCAGGAAGAGGCAGGGCAGGGAAAGGCAGGGCAGGGAGAGGCAGGGCAGGGCAGGGAGAGGCAGGGCAGGGCATGGAGAGGCAGGACAGGGAGAGGCAGGGCAGGGAGAGGCAGGACAGGGAGAGGCAGAGCAGGGAGAGGCAGGGCAGGGAGAGGCAGGGCAGGGAGAGGCAGGAAACTGAGAAGGGGAAAAGAGGAGAGAAGGAATGAAACGCATCCAGGAGGCTGAGATCCCAGATTCCTCCTGACGTAGGCGATACCATATCTCACACACACAGCGGTGCATGAGGGCGTAAGCTGCTTATGTGTCTGGAGAAGCCCGTCCCTCAACACCACGTAGCCTGCTATGTAAGCATCCTCCATGCCACAGGGGGTAAACACGGGGTTAAACACAGGGACGTTTCTCGGCTCGTCCACAGGAACTCGCACACATGGGTTGTTCACGCGGCACGCAAACACGGTACGCATCCAGAACATGCTGGCATTAGCAGGTCTTTCGCTGGGTTCTTTCTATGTGTGTGTTTGTGTGTGCCAGCGACAGACAGCCTCCCCAACTCGGACCCCCTTCACCATCTCTACAGTAGATGAGAGGGGAGGGGGAGGGGGGGTGACCACCTAGGGGAGCTGGTCCCTTTCTGGCGACCCCCCGTCCCCGGGACAGAAGACACAGGAAGGGCTGGCTGACGATCACCATGATGTCACCATGATGTCACTATGATGTCACTGCTGTTCAACAGGGCTTCAACAACAGCCAACCATGTTTTTACATCATGGTTTCATATGCATGAAAGAGCAAATTCTTCAAATAAGAATCTTGATACCTGCCACAAAGTTCCCCTAACTACTTTAATTGGTAAATGATATGTAGTAGTAGTAGTAGTAGATATAAACTAATGTCTGTGGCTAAAATAAGATAGATTGGATTTAAATCATGTATGGGTTTGGCAAACATATTATTGTACTGAAGTTCAAACATCTGGCTAACAATCAGAATCTGGTTTATTGCCAAGTAAGTAAATTCACACATATTTGCTTTGGTTTGTAAGTACAAATATAAAAAAAGATAAAACAAGTACTATAAGTAAAATGCATAAATATAATAGTTAATCTGCTATTATATTTTTACTTACTACTTTTTTTCTACTTCTACTCGACTTACTTTAATGTAATACACGCCTTCTCTAAACCCACTCCTGATTCCAAGTGGCACTGTGACAGAAAGACGATGTCACTGAGGAATAGAAACCATGGCCACCAGATACCGTGTCACGGTGTAACTGTATCGCATGCTACGCTACGTCAGCCCCATTAGCATTCACACTCCCAAACTGCAGCGTTCTCCTCAGCCCCGAGCTAGCGCTAGCCGATGCTAGCTACGTACAGTCAGCTTGACACTCTGCCGTCTCCTTGACGACGGGGCCCCCGCTGGGGATTAACGGGGCTATTTAACCGTCGTGGGCTAGCGGAGGAGCTGGGAGAGGCGGGCACACACACACACACACACACATGTACAAATCCAGGCAAACAAACAACATACACAGGACACACACACACACACACACACAGGACACACCTCTAACCTATAGGATACATTCTCACACACCAGAGCCCAAAACAGAACAGCTCATCCAGATTATAATCTGGGATTTGAATGGAAAGGCTGAGCGGTTATAATCCATGCGACACGACTGGTGGTCTGCTCATTTCCCGCCGTGTAATCCGCTATCACATAGGACCAGAGAAACAGAGGACATGGAGGGTTAGCGAGGCCTTGCGAGAAACAGAGCTGTAGTCTGCTACTAGTCTAGGCTTAATCTGTGTCAGAATTGGGTTTAGACCAGTCTAAACAAGTGACTACTTGTGCTAAACTATGTGTAAAGCTAATGCTAATGGTATGGCAGTATATTTGGTGGATGCTGGGTAATGTAGGCTGTGTTGTTCTGGACGGAGGTTATCTTACTCCAGATGAGGATGCCATCCAGATTAAGGACGCAACTGGGTCAGCAAACTGCATCATCAGTTGTACTGTGTTCCAACACATCCGATGACAGTCACAAACACACATATAAACTCACACACACACACACACACAGGTCGGAGATATCATCAGTTTTACTGTTCCAACACATCAGATGACTGTCACACACACACACACACAAGGCAGAGAAGGGAGATAGAAATCCTTCCACTGTTCCTTCGGGCGAGTTCCGTCTCCAGCATGCAGCCCACCCCCTACAAACACAAACACACACAACGTGTGGTTCAAACCACAACCCAGCAGACACCTCTTAGTCACAACACAGGCACTACTGTTTAGCAAAACACTTGACACAAACCCTTGGGCAAAACCCGAGAAGCGCAGCATAACTACACCATCAAACCCAAATCATGTTGTCCTATTAGTTCATCAGCCAAAGTCTTGGAACAAGATGTTAGTGTTCGTGTAAACGGCGGAGAGGAGATGAGGGCAGTGGGGACACACACAATTACATCTAGCCTATTGGTTGTAGGTTGATGGTTTCCCACTGGTCAGGTGATGAGCGGGATGCTGAGTTTGACTGACTAGACTGAGGTGCTGGATGTTCTCCTTCCAGAGTCAGAGTGCTTCACTCCTCATCCTTCCAGAGTCAGAGTGCTTCACTCCTCATCCTTCCAGAGTCAGAGTGCTTCACTCCTCATCCTTCCAGAGTCAGAGTGCTTCACTCCTCATCCTTCCAGAGTCAGAGTGCTTCACTCCTCATCCTTCCAGAGTCAGAGTGCTTCACTCCTCATCCTTCCAGAGTCAGAGTGCTTCAATCCTCATCCTTCCAGAGTCAGAGTGCTTCACCCCTCATCCTTCCAGAGTCAGAGTGCTTCACGAGTCACAGCAGGAAGACTCCACTGCTCAGCAGACGTCTTCATCTGACATGCACAGAGGACAAGACCTGTGGAGAACGTTGACAGGGGTGGAAGGCATAGAGAGCTTTCTCTCTCTCTCTCTCTCTCTCTGCCTCTCTCTCTCTCTCTGCCTCTCCCTCTCTCTCTTTCTCTGCCTCTCGCTCTGTCTCCATCTCTCACCGCGTCTCCTTCTTTCTCTCTTAATCCTCTCTCTCTCTCTGCCTCTCTCTGCCTCTCTCTCTCCCTCCTTCTTTCTCTCTGCCTCTCCTAGCATATTCGTACATGTTCTATTCTGTTCACATTACACCCCCCCCCCACCCATAAACACAGTGGGGGAGCATGGTGTTGGATATATCGACTGGAGTTCATAGAATAAAAAGGCTGGACATGCAACACCACCAAGCTCAATCGGGGCCTTTGCATCAAGATGAGGAGCTAGGGGTGGGGTCTCGCATACCGTATAGACAATTATGGTTTAACAGTTTTTTCTGCCTCCATGTTTCAAAGGTTTGTTTTTCCACAAAGCGATGTAATCAGCTCTGCGTACACACATAGACACAACTAATCAAATGTGTTGCCTTTTGAGTGGTGTACTTTTACGAAACATTTTTTATCGAGTTCATCAACTTGTTGTTGAAGCCTCACCCCACACACACACACACACACACACACACCTACAATGCCCACCTTTCAGCAGAACAGGCCAGTCTCCATCTCTGTGCAGGCGAATGAAAAGCCCAGCTCCAGTAAGGCTGGTCTACACTAACAACAACCCCCCCTCTCTTCATCTCGCTAAGTCACACGGACGACACACTACTCAATGAAGAGCCGGCGAGCAGCTAACTGACAGGATGAACAAAGTCCTCCTGGGTATCGTCCTTCACACGCACCTTCTTTGAGAAGAACGGTGTAGTTTGCGCGTGTCGCGAGACGCAGACTACACCGTACGAGGACGACGTCCAAGTCGCCACTCCGAGTTCTCTCTTTTCCCTTCGGAGCGCATGGATGATTCGGCGGACAACAAAGCACAGACACAACAAAGGCTCCATTCACACTGCTAGTCCTCCTCTGATGCAGGCTAGGCTACAAAGGGGTATGGAGATATGAATCATAGTCCAAAATGACCGTACCGATGCAACTACAAGTCCCATACAAAACACTTTGGCATATCCCTCAATAACACCAGCCTCCAACTAGTGCATTAGCGTATAATTATGGGTGTACCTGTCGTACAGCCAGTACTTTGTCCCCACGCATTACCGAGGGATAACATTTTCTGACATTTAAAAAGGTTTCTTCTCTCTTCGTTTTCTATTATTGAAAGGAGTTCGAAGGCATAAAAAGGAGGAGAGAGAGAGAGGGGGTGAGGGGGGGAAGGAGGGTAGTTTTCCACAAACCTTCTCCAGCTTTTCAAAGTGCTCCCGCAGGAACTTCATAGGCCGCTCTGGCTTGGCGATGCAGAGGTGCACGATGCACTCTTTGAGGATCTGCTGGATGTTGTGCTTCTGCACAAAGACCTCGCAGCCCTTTAGACTCTCGTCTTCTTCCAGATTGGAGGAGGAGGAGGTGGCCATCTTATCTTTTATTGCTGCCGCTGCAAAGGGAGGAGAGGAGGGGTGAGAGGCGAGGGGATGGGAGGAGAGGAGACGAGGAATGAGAGCACAGCAGCCCCCCTGTCCGCCCCCCCGGCCTGGGGTTGTTTGTGTCTCTGTGAGGAACCTCTCAAAAGAGTTACTGTCAGTCTGTATTTTCCTTCATCGCTTGGTGATAGGGACTGGATGTGGTACTGCATGTCGTAGCTAGAGAGCTATTTCATGCTGGATGATGAGAACAATCCGTGTTTTTATCCTGAACGGATTAGAAAGTATCTGAGCAGGTGGAAATAACAACTGTGTTGTTTGAATAACAATATTCACTGCAGTGAGTTGGTCGGACTTTTTGTGTATCCTACGCTTGTCCCTGATGAAGCGAAATGACACAGTTGTGGAAATACAAGCTGAAATGGAATTCCAATTATATAAAATATTTACAAACTCAGCTGTACATTTTCCTGAAATAGGAACCTATAATGTTAATGTTGTTTATTTGATCTATATTTGAGAGATGCTGTATCGTGCTTGCTATCACCGAGATGACAATAATTCACTTCCGCTATAGAAATTAAAAACGAAACACCGTTATTTTACCTACGACCTAGCGTGCATGCAGTTAGCTTGCTAGCCCATAAACCAAAGCAGTTCTCTGTCGTGATAAACAGCAAGATGCACAAGGGCAACGTGGAGTATATATCGTTTATGTCAAATAGCAAAGTTTAATATCTAGCTGGTGTTTCATGCGATAGAATATACTAAGAACACCTGTTTCAACATGTTCGATAAAATGCCATATCTTTCAGCATCTGTCAAGATCATTACAACCCTATCGCAACGAAGCAACGCAAATGCATCCATATATGTGGTGTTTCATGCATCGCTACACGTTAGTGTTTTGCTAAAGTAGGGAATAAATCGTGCGTCGGTGTCCTTACCGTTGTTTTGTGGGGATGCTCAGATGTAATGCTCGTTTAGGCTAGCTACGGAGGGCTACTCTATTTACGTACCTAGGATGCTGCTGATGCGACTGCCCCGGTTGCTGTCTTCTCTTTTGGCTCGCACTGCGTCGGTTCCAGTGACGTCAATTTGTCACTTTTTATTCGACCACAAAGCTGCCCTGCAGAACATGCAACAAGCCAAACAACTTATACTGATAGGCTTGTCGTACTCCACTTTCTTAACGAAATGGGTAAAAATAGCACAGTACGTAACCTCCCTGGACAGGTGTTCTTCCAGTGGTATAAGAATGAAAACATTATGTTTCAGAAGCGCATAACTTGATTGGATCTGTGATAGCGCCTAAATCCAATGTGCTAAGAACGTATTTTTATGTATATATACTTTCTTCTCACCACATATTCATTATTTGATTTTTTTATATGTAGCTCCGTGTGCCTGTGAGAAATGACATGTTATCACATTGTGTGTCTGTATTGTAGGCTACTGCTTATGGTGAAATGACTAAATGAAGCGAACTTAAACTTGATGTGGTGGTTGTCTTATTATGAAGACAAACAATGACCCAGCAAATCTAATGCACATATTTCACACGCAAATCCACACACGCATAGAGAAAGAGAGAGAGAGAGAAAGACAGAGAGAGAGAGAGCGAAAGCCAAAACCACCTTGGACGAACGAACCAATAAAGCTTTTTGGTTTTGAATAAGACGCTACCGTAAAGACCTTTTGTTTGTCGTACTTCCCTATGTTGTTATAGCAACCTCAAAGATGGCGGCGATGGCGGCTGAAGATGAACGTGCTGCAGCTGAAGTTTTGAGAACACTTGCCAGACAATTGAACTGTCTGAACGAAGATAGCAAAAACACGAGAAAAACGAGCTCTTGAGGCCATCAAAAAAGAAACAATCGATAAAGGGCTTTCAAGCGGCGTGTTACAGGAGGTTTTCAACAGTCTTCTGAAGTCTCTACTGAAATGCCTGTCAGACCCAATGGAGAGATGCAGGGAGACTGCTATTCTCATGATCGGGAGAGTTTATTCGTTGTGTACCTCGACCGGAGGTTTCGTTACCGTATCTAATGCCCTGTCTGTCGCAGCGGCTCGGTGGAAAAGAGATCCTGGAGCCAGCAGAAGAACTTCGGCTCGCCATGATGGAAGTGTTGACCCTAACCGTGGAAGTGTGTGGGAAGAAACTAGTTCCATATCTCGACGACACGATTAAGATTCTGCAGAGAACTATTGTCGATCCCTTTCCGGATGTCAAAAGGGAGAGCTGCAAATGCACTGTCAACTTTGCAAAATGTGTACCGGGTAAGTTTAAGCCTTGTTAGCTATGTGTTTTGGAGTTGCCATGGTAGCACGACACGCTGCCATCTTTGCGACTTGACCTATTGTTGGTTCTTTAGCTTCACAATTCTGAAATATTTTTTTCTTTTCGTGTTCCCCATGACTAATTGCAAGATGTCCGGATCATTTAGCAGTATTAACGCGTTGAAGAATTGGTGGTTGGGTAATGGGTACAGAAGCTTCAACAACAACAATAACAAACGATGCCTTTCTCCTCAGAACATTTCCACATGCAGGCAGAAAGCTTGGTCAAGCCTCTGATGCAGAACATCTCTCACCAACACTCCCGGGTGAGAGTGTCAATCATCCAGGCCACCGGGGCCGTCATCCAGTATGGCAACGGAAAGAACGTGGATGACGTCCTGTCGCACCTGGCTCAGAGGCTGTTTGACGATTCGCCACTGGTGGGTACAGTCATGGTTGAAACATATTTAACGTCTTGCACTTGCACGGTAAATTGAGAAATAGTTGTATTTGTTTGTTTGTTTTTGTTTTTGAGGACGTAGAGAAGTATTTTCATGGTCTAATGTCGTAACAGATTTTATGAGCCTATCTCGTGAGAAAATCCTGAATATTAAGTTTAAGACTTAAGTGCATGACACAAAAACAAAAAAATGAATCTACTTCAGTTTACTGCTCTGTTGGAAACGCCATCAATCTTCTTATTTTGTGCGGAGAAGAACATTTTCACACAACCGCACATGCCATGAGTAACCGATAGCCAACTGCTTCTTCTTTTAACACCCCCCACCACCCCACCCCCTCCTTCCCCTTGTCCCCCCAGGTGAGGAGGGCTGTGACTGAGGTTGTGGGTGACTGGCTGCTCCACCTCCGGGACAGGTACTCCTACTTCCACAAGCTCCTCCCCCTCCTGCTGAGTGGCCTCAGCGACGACATCCCGGAGATCAGGTACCAGACCCCCTGGGGGTTCTCCACCCCGCTCACTTCCTCCTAGATCTCACATCTCAACTCATCTGGACAGGTGAAAGCAGGGGTCTGTCCACACGGCTACGACCGATCCCAATCATGTCAGATCTGTGATTTTCAATCAAGTCATTGTGTTTGTGTCATCGTGTTTAAAGTTTGATTTGGGATGGTTGCATGACCAGGGTTTAATTAATAGTAAAACAAGACATTTAAAACATAACATCTCTGTGGTTAAACCAAATATCCCAGAACGATATATTGTTCAGTCTGAGTGATGTGGTCACACAGAGCGGCTCCATTGGATGTTGAGCGTCATCTCTCTGCCCGCAGGCTGCTGGCTGCAGACCTGTGGAGACAGACTGGCTCTCAGTGGGAGCAGGAGAACCAGGACGACCTGAAGGACAAGATGGACTTCCTGCTGGCCCCCCCCCGCCCTCTACCCTGCCGGAGGTGAGTCTCACATACTCCATGACGACAGACTCCAGATCCGCCATGACGACAGACTCCATGACGACAGACTCCAGATCCGCCATGACGACAGACTCCATGACGACAGACTCCCGATCCTCCATGACGACAGACTCCAGGCTCTTAGCACCCAGAACGATCACATTCAGCACCACATTTTGTATTCAAGCCTCAAGCTGTCTATTTAAAATTTGGGCCTCCAAAGATCGCTCTTGGCAGAAGTTCCAGAACTTTGTGACCTCGTTAGGAGTGTTGCTGTGGTCCAGGACCCCCCTCCTCCTCTGGTCCAAGTTTCCACTGCTAAGTGGGTCAGAGACGGGGTGACAGTATGAGATTTTGTGTTTCTTTTAATGACAGAAATGTCCGTCACGGCTGTCAGAAATGGTGACCTCTGTGGTACTGTCTCTGTGATGACTCCAAATCAGAAAACAAGGGTCCAGATTAGTGTGAAGGGATGACATACAGTGTTTTCCCTAGGTTTACGGTTTTTTTTTGTTTATAGGAAAGGTAACCTTAAACCGACTTATTTTGTGATCTGGCGCTATATAAATAAATAAATCGAATGTACAATTGACCTTACAGGGGGGGGGTCATTGTGGGGGCGGGCGCCCCCCTAATATAATGGCAGGGGAAACACTGATCTTGGATTAGGTTCTGATTCATACAGTATGGTCTAGGATTAGGTTCTGGTTTATACAGTATGATCTTGGATTAGGTTCTGGTTCATACAGTATGATCTTGGATTCGGTTCTGATTCATACAGTATGATCTTGGATTAGGTTCTGGTTCATACAGTATAATCTTGGATTAGGTTCTGGTTCATACAGTATAATCTAGGATTAGGTTCTAGTGTGTCTACACACATCATGCATTAGATATGTAGTACATGGAACGTGCTGTTAAAGTCCTACAATATTGTTATAAAACATGTGATTCTTTGAGGAATATGACCCCTCTGTGACCCCTCGTCCTTGGGCTGGAGGTCATTAAGGCTCATGTGTCAGTCCTGACAGCAGGATGTGATGAACGGCTGCTGAGTGTTGACACGCTGGCCCCTAACTCCCTCATTACTATCACAGTTCAAGACTGAGGGGTTTGAGTAATGGCACAGCCTATCAAGGGGAGGGGAGAAGAGTGTACACACACACACACTCTCTAACTCTCTCTCTCCTGGTAACTCTCCAAGTGCTTGTCTGTTACTAGTGGCACTCGGTTATGTGATGAGGAAGTCACCTTATCTCTGGGTCAACCTGTCTGCCTGCATGCCTGCCTGTCTGCCTGTCTGTCTGTCTGTCTGCCTGTCTGCCTGTCTGCCTGTCTGTCCGAGTGCCTGTCTGTCATTTTCATGGCAGTCAGCAGGTGAGTAGCCCCACCCCTCCTTTTCCTTTCAGCACACAGAACAAGAGCGCCGCATTCTCCCTTGAATAGCCTCCCGCCAATGAACCAGGGCACTGCGCTCTGTTGAAACCTGTAGGCCTGTGGATCCTGTGCCAAGAGCTTAATGTCTGAGTGGGGTGTATAGATCGAGTTATTGTCGGATGATGTCATCCCCCCCCCATAAGCCTTTACTCCCCACTGATGTTGAAGGGTGTCATTTCCCCCCCCTGTGTGAGGGGGGGGGTTATCGCTCAGGTGAAGAAAAAAATACCATTAGCTCCTCGTATTACTGTGATTAAGAGCAGGGTGTCGCTCGCAGGTGCGGGGGTCCGTGTTCTCCTACTGGCCAGCCGTGTTCTCCTACTGGCCAGCCGTGTTCTCCTACTGGCCAGCCGTGTTCTCCTACTGGCCAGCCGTGTTCTCCTACTGGCCAGCCGTGTTCTCCTACTGGCCAGCCGTGTTCTCCTACTGGCCAGCCGTGTTCTCCTACTGGCCAGCCGTGTTCTCCTACTGGCCAGCCGTGTTCTCCTACTGGCCAGCCGTGTTCTCCTACTGGCCAGCCGTGTTCTCCTACTGGCCAGCCGTGTTCTCCTACTGGCCAGCCGTGTTCTCCTACTGGCCAGCCGTGTTCTCCTACTGGCAGCCGTGTTCTCCTACTGGCCAGCCGTGTTCTCCTCCAGAGCCCTAATGACAGTGTTGCTCGCTCAGTCTGCCGGTGGAAGGTAGGCGCTGAGATGGGCAGAGCTAAAGGCCTGGGCCCTGGGGGGCCCCTGGATGTGTTTGGGCCTGAGCACTGGAGCTGCAGCTCGGCCCGTCTCAGGATACAGGGAGTGGGTCAGTGCTGCTTTAAATTGCATGTTGAACGACATAGCTGAGCTGCCTAATCAGCCTCCAGACATCTGTTACACAGACAAGCCACCAAGGCCGGCCAGACCGTCGAAAACATTTTACGGAAACAAATATGCGTTCTAGTAGAAAAGGCTGGAATCTGTGCGGGGGAGGGGATGGAGGGGAGGGGATGGAAAAGTTCTCTCACCTTGCAAATGAACATTTGTTTCTGAAATGACATGTAGATGCTCCGTCCACTGAAATCCATGTCTGCGTTGGGATGCAAAACAAACAACCTGGATATTTGGTGTCCCTTTATAGTTTCTAGTAATATCGGGCCAATATACGCACACACACACACGCAACCTTTTCATCTCTCTCACTGTCTCTCTCTGTCTCTCTCTCTCTCTCTCTCTCTCTGTAAAGGCTCCCTTCTGGAAAGGTCACTGTTTGTCTCCGAGGGACTCCATAAAGAGGCCAACAGGCTTGTTATGTCTTGTCCCACTGTCTGACGGACGCATCCTCCTCTTCCTCTCTTCCTCTCTCATTAAGGGGAGGGGAGGGGGGAGGGAGGGAGGGAGGGAGTGGAGGGAGGGAGGGAGGGTGGTGGTGGGGGGAGTGGTGGGAGGGGGAGGGATGAAGAATGAATGAAGGGCCGTTTGGACAGCTATTTGAGAATGTGTTCCACTTGCTCTGACAAGCCCCCGGACAGGAGGAAATCTCCATCGTAAAGAGATACGCTTCTGGAAAAAGGGATTTTGAGTGGATTCTACTTTGGTGCACAGGGGACAGCTCTAAGCCCTGAAAAATATGGAGGAAATGTTTTAAACTTTTTGGGGGTTCAGTGGAAAATTCCTTAAACCTCAAAAGTCTTTGCATCCCCATACAGTTTACTCTAATCTCTTTTTCTCTCTCTTTCTATGTCTGTCCCTCCCCCCCCTCCCTCCCTCAGTGGAGCGCCCCGGGCTGGGCTGCAGGGAGCTGGTGGTGAGGAACCTGTCCCGGGTGCTGCCGGCGTTGGCGCGGGACGTGGGCGACTGGCTGGCGCCGACGCGGCTGAAGACGGCCCGCCTGCTGACCGTGCTGCTGCTGCACGCCGAGGACCACCTGACCCAGCACCTGCAGCCGCTGCTGGCCGCCCTGTACCACGCCGCCGCAGACCCCGATGCCCAGGTGGTCGCACACGTGAGTGGGGGGGCCGGGCGGGGGGGGGGTGGGGGGGGGGTGAGACAGAGAGAGAGAGAAGAGTAGGATGGGAGAGGGAGAGACCAGTGTGTATTGATGGACAGAGAGAGAGAGAGAGAGAGGGAGAGTTGGGCAGAGTAAAAGAGAGAGAGAGATGAGTAGAGAGATGAGTAGAGAGACTGGTGTGTAGAGAGAGAGAGAGAGAGAGAGAGAGAGAGAGAGAGAGAGAGAGCAGCTGCAGCATGCACCAGCGTCACAAAGCCACAGTCCCACAGTCCCAGCCGGGCCCAGCTGCAGGCAGCCGCCCGCTCCGTCCTTCGAGAGCCCAGTCCGCAAACAGGCTCCACCCCCAGGGGGGGCCCTCGCCCGCCGCTATTTCCACTCACCACGTTCCTCCCATTCTCAGGTGGGTGGGTGTGGGGGTGCGTTTGATGTGGCGTCTCGTTGATGCCCAGCCAGCCCGATCTGTAAGGATCATTGCGGAGCAGGATACAGCTGCTGGCCTTCCAGTGGACAGGGTCTGGTGTGTGATGTATGGCCTCCCTGGGCTGGCTGGTTCTGGATCAAGGACTGGGGGGGGATGCACCTGTTTGCAGAGGAAGCTTCTGGTAGCGGCGAGGTTTATCAGCAGCAAGATGATACATGACTTGGAATTATGTTTTTTTGTTCCTATTTTTTTTTCTTTTTTTTTCTGTCTTGCTTGCTTTAATTTGTAGTTTTTTTTTACGTTGTTTTTTATTGTTGCTGTTTTTCTGTCTTTGATTTGTGATCTTTTTCTTTCTTTCCTCCTCCGTCTCTACAGAGTCTAGCAGCCGCCAAGCTCCTGGGCACCTTCGTCAGTCCCGAGGTCTTCCTCAAGCTGCTCCTGGCCCACGTGGAGACCCCCTCCTCCTCCTCCTCTTCCCCCTGGACCCCCCTCATGGTGCTGGGGGCCGTCCTGGAGGGATGCTCCGCCCCCCCTGCTCAGGCCACACCCTCCGCCAGGTGGCTGACACGCTGGCCCAGCCGGACGTGTGCGAGGGCTCCCAGCAGGTGAGGCCACGCCCTCCTCTGACCTCCAGGGGGGGCCAGGCGGGCGGGCAAGTCGCTTTGGGTTGCCAGGTTTTGCCTCGCCCAACCCCCTTCCCTCAACTTGAGGTTGCCAGGTTCTGACTCGCCAACCCCCTTCCCTCAACCTGAGGTTGCCAGGTTCTGCCTCGCCCAACCCCCCTTCCCTCGACTTGGGGTTGCCAGGTTCTGCCTCGCCAACCCCCCTCCCTAGACTTTTGGGTTTCCAGGTTCTGTGAGTCTCTGTGTTTGGCCTGTGAAGGTTTCAGGGCGGTAACCTCTGACAGCAGCTGGATAGTCCCTGCTGACCGTGTTCCATTAGAGACATTTCACCATACATTGGATTAACTCTTATCAAGGGAAAGGCAGTTCAGTGGGTTTCACTGTTGAGTAATGCCCCAAAACGCTGACTTAGCAACAACAGAAGTTGAGCATAGGTTGTTATTCATGTCTAACGTTTCAAAGTTGATCTTTTTCAAAGAAAAATAAGCCTCTGGCCTGACACGCGAAGAGCTGTCCGTCCTCCCGTAACCCCGCAGGTTGTTTTCCCCCGCATGCTGGATAAAAAGGCTGTTCACATAACTGGCCGGCCCTGACAACATCCCTGATGTCTCTGAGTGGGGAAAATATCACAGAGCCCTAGGCTGCCCACTTGTCCCAAGTTCATTTCCTCTTAGATATCAAAATAACACACGCTCTCGCTCTCTGTCTCTCTCTCTCTCTCTCTGGTGAGAGGAGGATGGCCGGCTGCAGTGACTCACCCCGTACCCACTGCTCTCTCGCCCATCTCCCCCCTCTCTCCCGGGGGGGCCCGGAGGAATTTCCTCTCTGGGTTAATAATAATAAAAAGTCTGCTAATTTCTCCTGACCTCCCGGCCCAGCTTCCCTGAACAGTCTTTAAACAGTACGGGCAGAGCCGACCCAGTGTTTAAACACACTCGTACACACACACACACACACATCACTATTCCCATGTACCTTTCTCTGCCTCTCTCTCCTTCTCTGGCCCTGGCAGGGAGGGGAAGTGGACCCCCCCCCATGTTGCCGGACGGACTGGGTCCCACGCTTCCTCGCAGATGGAGACAGACCTCTGCTCTCTCTCTCTTTCACTGTCCCCCTCTCTCTCTCTCTCTCTCTTTGTCTGACGCTCTCTCTCTTTCCCTCCCTCCCTCCTCTCTTGCTCCTCTTTCACTGTCCTCTCTCGATCTCTCCCCCCCTCTCTCTCCTCTCTTGGTCTCTCTCTCCTCCCCTCTCTCTCTCCCTCTGTTGTCTCTCGTCCCGTCTTAGCGGAGCCATTAGGCTGTCCTCTCTGGAGCACCTGCAGTGTTCTGGGAGCAGAGAGAGACCGTGACCAGGTCAGCCCCCGAGCTGTAAATAACCCTGAGCTGCACCTGCATCCCCTCACACACACACACACACTCACACACACACACTTACACACACTCTCACACACACACACTCTATCACACACACTCTCACACACACACTCTCTCACACACGCTCACACACTCACACACACACTTACACACACTCTCACACACACACTCTCACTTACACACACACACTCACACCACACCCTCACTTACACACACTCACACACACACCACTCTCTCACACACTCTCACACACACTCTCCCACCACACGCTCCACACACACACACTCACTTACACACACTCACACACATGCTCACCACACACCATTCACACACACACTCACACACTCTCACCTCTCACACACACCCTCTCCCACACTCTCACACACCCCTCTCTCACCATACACACCTCTCACCACACGCACCACTCTCTCTCACCACCACGCCCCCTCTCTCTCACCCACACGCACACACTACACTCACGCACACTCAAACTCACACACATACATCCAATTTGACATGCTTGTGAACCCACACCGGTAAAACCACATACTTTAACTTTATTTCTATATTACTCACTTTCTCTCTCTCCCCCACACACAACCAGACACTCGGCCATTCAGAGCCAGCGCTAGCCACAGACCCTGGCTTAACAGCTTGTTTTTGATGCCCTTCTGATAGTATTTAGACATGCCGTCAGAGAGGAGGGGGGTGGGGGGGAGAACTGGAGAGGGAGGGGGAGAGATTGAAGGAGAGAGGGATAGAGTGGAAAGAGAGAGGGGTGGGGGGAAGATAGAGAGATACGGGTTCTATGATGTAAAGAAAGTGGGTTAGCTCTCGCACGTAGTGCTGACGTGTACATCGATTTGTGACCCTCTCGTTTTCGCGCTGTTGCCTGCTGCGTCTGTCTGTCCCCTCGTGTCTTTCCCGCTCTCTTTGCCTGCTCGCTGTGGCTCGATCGTGACGAGCTCAGCTGTCCAGCTCTAGAAACAGCACGGTGCTGCAGTGACTGGATGTTTCGGGGGTTTGGGCAGAACAGCCTTTCTAAATTGCAGTCTCAGACTGCGTGCGTTCTCACTGCAGCCTCAGCGCTTGTCACTGCAGCGTCCTCCTCTGATCCCAGCCAACATCAGAGGGCCCGCTCTCTCGTGCGCTCGGGCGAGGGGAGAGGGGAGAGGGGTCGGACCGGCACTACTGCTGAGCCATGGAGGGAGGAGTACAGACCATGTTCAAAGCTCTGGTCTGGAGAGGGCTAGCGAGGCCGCTGTGCTCTCACTGATCATGGAGAGGAAGAACCAACATGGAACATGCTAGAAAAGAAGCGGTGTGTGTGTTTGTGTTTGTACACAACCTGCCAACTTGTGTTTCCCCTTTGGAGTGGAGAGCCCCCACTACAGCAAACACACTCATAGTTAACACCCACCCCCCCCAACTGAGGTCAGTTGGGTTGCGTGTTGCCATGGCGACAGACGTGTAGCGGGGCTACGCAGACAGGCAGGCACGAAGAAGCTGGAGAGAGAGATAAAAGGAGCGAGAGAAAGGGGGGGAGAGAGATGAAGACGGAGAGATAGAGGAAAGGGGGAGAGAGAGAGAGAGAGGGTATGTGAGTGAAGTCATGTCTACATAGAGATGGCATTTAGAGTAGATAGAGAGATAGAGCTAACCTTGAGGAGAATCAGAAGACATATTTACCTGCCATCCACTTCACAGAGAACTCTGTAGGGCAGTGTCAAAACGGCTGATCTCTGGCCGTGAGGAGAGGGGGGGGTGATGTCTTCTATCATCTTGACGTTCGTCTCTTGAGAAGAGAGGGAGACATGAGGGAGGGAGGGAGAGAGAAGAGGGGAGAGAGAGATGGGGGGGGGAGTAGAAGAGAAGTGAGAGTTACGAGGAGAGGAGAAGAGAGGAGGGCTGGAGCTGGCTGTGCATGTGACAAGCAGCCTCACCTGTGAACACACACACACCCCCCCCGGGTCATGGCCCCCCCTGTGTGTGTGTATGTTTGCCTGCCCGGTGCCATGGCAACGCCAACACCAGTCAGGAGAAGGAGGGGAGGCCCCTATTGGATAGGAGCTCCCAGCTCACTAGCATGTCAGCTGAGAGCATCCGTGTGTGTGTTATTACTGTGACAGCAGTGGACACACACACACACACACACTCACACACTCTCCCCCCCCGGAGCGTGCTGTGAACCAGGTGTAGCTGGAGCAGGTTCCAGGTGTGTGTGAACACACACACCATCATTACACGGCGGTGTCACTTTTTCCGTTCCCGTAACTCCCAGACCGTGCGTGTTGTGTGGCTGCCTGCGTGTCTGGTGTCTCTCCTCGATGTCTGCCAGCTTCTGGTCTCACCTGTATGTCTCTCTCTCTCCTCTCTCCCTCTCGGTCTCTCCGTCTCGATCTGTGTACCCCCTTGGAGAGCTCCTGCTGTGTCATAGGGAGACCCCGTTGCCCCCCCCACTGCCCCCCACACACACACACCTCCTCCTGGCGGGGTCGCCCACCGCCGTCTCACCAGCGTCAGCGATGACGACAGGGAGGATGTGTGTCTGGGCAGCTTCTTAACTGAGCGTGCTCCGGGCAGGTGGAGCTGTCACAGTCTAGCTCTAACGGGGGAGAGAGGGTCTGCAAGATAAACACATTTCCTCATTCCTACGACCTTCCTTTCTTCCTCCTCCTCTTCCTCCTCCTCCTCCCTCTCTTCCTCCTTTCCTATCCTCTTCCTCCTCCTCTCTTCTTCTCCCCCCCTCCTCTCTTCTCCTCCTCCTCCTCCTCTTCCTCCTCCTCCTCTCTTCCTCCTCTCATCTTCTCCTCTTCCTCTTCCTCCTCCTCCCCCTCTCTTCCTCTCCTCTTCCTCCTCCTCCTCTCTTCCTCCTCATCTTCTCCTCTTCCTCTTCCTCCTCCTCCCCCTCTCTACCCCTCCTCCTCTATTCCTCTTCCTCCTCCTCCTCTCTTCATCTTCTCCTCTTCCTCCTCCTCCCTCTCTCTTCCCTCCTCCTCTAACTTCTCCTCTCTACCTCCTGTGGGAGCTGCTTAAAGAAGAAGTGCGGCTCCCCCAGTGGCTACTTCAGGGACTGACAGAGTGCGTGTGTGTGATTGTGTGTGTGTGTATGCATGGTCATGCATGCGTCCGCGATGGTGGAAGGCAGGCCATGCTCTCAGAGCCAGCACCATGGCAACGGGTGGCGGCGCAGGAAGTCCTGTGTCTTCGGTGTGGAGAGGCTGTCAACCATGGGGAGTTGGACTGGGAGGTGGGGGGGTCTGGGAGAAGATGAGGGAGGGAGAAGGTGGGGGGATGGAAGGAGGGAGAAACGGAGGTCGTAGAGGCTCTTCTCTCTCTCTCCACCTCTTACCCCTCTCTCCATGTCTTCTCTTGCTCTCTCTCCCATCTCCTCCCTTCTCTTCCCTTCCCGCCCCTCACCTCCTCTCTCCTCCCTTCTCTTCTCGGCCCCTCACCTCCTCTCCAGGTGGTGTATCTGGAGCAGCTGGTGGTGTGTGTGGACGTGCTGCTGACTCTCTGTGGAGCAGACTGTTCCTCCGTCAGCCTCCAGCTCCTGCAGGTGCTGCTGTCTGTCCAGAGTCTGTCCCCGGAGCCCGGCCTGGCTGACAAGGTGAGACTGTCTCTCTCTGTCTATCTCTCTCTCTGTCTATCTCTCTCTCTGTCTCTCTCTATTTCTGTCTCGCTGTCCCTCTCTCTCTCTCTCTCTCTCTCTCTGTCTCTCTGTCCCTCTCTCTCTCTTTCTCTGTCTCTCTCTCTCCGTCTCTCTCTCTGTCTCTCTCTGTGTCTCTTTCTCTCTCTGTCTCTCTCTGTCCCTCTCTCTGTCTCTCTCTCTCTCTGTGTCTCTCTCTCCCTTCCTGGGGCAGGAGAGTGTGCTGTGGGAAGCCGTCATGTGAGGAAGGCCGTCTCAGTGCCGGGGCCCAACGCGGGCACACAGCGCAGAGGGGAGTCGCCCGCTTCGACAGGGGAGCCCACATGGCACCTTCTGGAGAGGGGAACTCTTAAAGCCCGGCCGAGAGGGGGGGGGGAGAGAGAGAGAGAGAGAGAGAGAGGGGAGGTAGGGAGAGACAGGTGTGCGGGCGTCATCGCACCATTCCGTCATCGCTCCGCCCTACACGGCGTCGGAGAACGCCTTGCGGTCCACCTCAAATGACCGACTGACATGGAGGAGGGGGACGGCCCAGCCCCGGGGTCGTGTGGACCGGACTGGCCGCCTGGGGTCAGAACACCAGCCTTCAGCTTCCTGTCTGGGTCCAGTCTGGGTGTGTGTCTGTCAGCACGTCGTCCACTCTGGGGAGAGAGAGAGAGAGAGAGAGAGAGAGATGGTTTGGAATGAGGGAGGGGGAGGGAGAGAGAGATGGTTTGGAATGAGGGGGAGAAAGAGAGAGATGTGGTTTGTATGAGGGGGAGAGGGAGCTGACTGCTGACCGAACCACGGTCACTGTCTGTCCTTTATGTCTGCCGACCTTCAGGGAGGGTGAGAACAGCCCGGAGGGGAGAACAGCCCGGAGGGGAGAACAGCCCGGAGGGGAGAACAGCCCGGAGGGGAGAACAGCCAGGAGGGGAGAACAGCCGGAGGGGAGAACAGCCCGGAGGGAGAACAGCCCGGAGGGGAGAACAGCCCGGAGGGGAGAACAGCCCGGAGGGGAGAACAGCCGGAGGGAGAACAGCCAGGAGGGGAGAACAGCCGAGGGGAGAACAGCCAGGGGCGTTCCCGGAATGAGACACCCTCGTGTCCATGGCTCCCAGTCACCCATGTCTCTGATTGGCTGTCTTTGAGGGACGCGGGGGGGGGGTCACTGGGACAAGGACTTGGAGCGTCAGACAGATTGTCTGTGTGTGTGTCAGTGGGGGTTGGTGTGTCCCGACCCCCAAGGGGGTCAATAAATGCCCCGGTCACTTCCTCTTTCCTGTAGAGTCAGTGTTCTCACTCTCTCTCTCTCCCCCCCCTCTCTCAATTCCTCTCTCCCCACTCCCTTTTAGCTTTCTCTCTGCCCCCTCTCTCTCTCTCTCTCTCTCTCTCTCTCCCTCTCATCTCTCTCTCATCCTCTCTCATCTGTCAGAGTCTCTGTTTGTTTTTGGAAGGGTTTAGAGTGAGGTCTTGTGATGTCCAGCATTGTGTTACTAATGTGTGTCTGTTTTGGTTTCCACGGCGGCTAACGGCTCTTTTCCGTAGGTGACCGAATTCCTCAGATTCCCATAATTCCCCGAGCCATAAATGTCCCACTCGCATCCTGTGTTGTGATGATCACTGTTGTCGTTTTTAAACTCTAACCTGTCTGCCCTCTCTCTCTCCTCCCTGCTTCCCATCCTCTCTCTCCCACCCTCTCTCCCTCTCTCCCCCACCCTCTCTGTCCCTCCCTCCCATCCTCTCTCTCCCACCATTGCCCTCTATCACCCCCCCTTAAACTATGTACCCCCCTTTCCATTCCCCTCCCTCTCTCCCTCTCTCTCTCTCTCTCCCCTCCCCTCTCTCTCCTCTCCCCTCCCCCCCCTCCCTCCCCCCCCCTCCCTCCCCTCCAGGCCCAGCAGAGTGTGAGGTGTGTGTGTGGCGCGCTGGGCCTGTCCTCCGTACCGGAGCTGTACCGGCAGCACATGCCCCAGCTGCTGGAGGGGCTGACGGCCTCGCAGAGGGGCTGGACCAGCCACTCCCCCCAGAGGGTTCAGCTGCAGCTACTGGCCACGCAGTCAGGTGAGGGGGGGGGGTGGGGGTGGAGCAGGCAGGCAGACAGGCAGGCAGGCAGGCAGGCAGCTACTGGCCACACAGTCAGTCAGGTGAGTGGAGCCGACAGACAGGCAGGCAGGCAGCTACTGGCCACACAGTCAGTCAGGTGAGTGGAGCAGACAGACAGGCAGGCAGGCAGGCAGGCAGGCAGGCAGCTACTGGCCACACAGTCAGTCAGGTGAGGGGGGGGGGAGCAGGCAGACAGACAGACAGACAGACAGACAGACAGACAGACAGACAGACAGACAGACAGACAGACAGACAGACAGACAGACAGACAGACAGGCAGACAGACAGACAGACAGTTCTATATGTGTTTCCCTGTGAGTTATGTGGAGAGAGCTGTCTTGGCACTTGAGGCCCTTCAGACTGAGGCAGCAGCCACAAAGCTTCCATTATATCCCCTAAACCCCTTCCCATGTGTCCCTCTGTCTCCCCACGCACGCACACACACACACGCACACACACACACACACACAGTCTGGCTGTCATTAGGCCCAGTTAGCTCAGTGATTTGGGTAAATCCTCTGAACTTCACTTTCGTGTTGAAACAGAGAGAGGGAGGGTTAGGTGGGCGGAAAGCGGACAGGTCTAATTGAGTAGGAGAGGCGTGAGCAGCAATAGCATGCCCCCCCAGCCCTATAGCTGACTGGTCCACTCTAGCTACACCCAGGTCATCATGTCAGATCAGACACCAAAGCACCAGACACCAAAGCACCCTGGTCTTGACCTCCCTCGCATCAAGGCTACTTTGAACCTCGACTCGTGTGTGTGTGTGTGTGTGTGTGTGTGTGTGTGTGTGGGGGGGGGGTGGGGGGGTTCGCACCGGGTCAGTGCCAGACGCCCCCTCTGTCCCGTGGTGCGAGGCCAGACACTGGTGCAGTGTGGGACGGCGAGCAGGAGAATGGGGGTGTGGCTCTGTTTGGGGTAGACGTTGATATTGGAGTCAAACGATCACTTCCTGTTTAGCCCGCTATTGTTAGCTGTAGCTGTCGGGGTAAGATGTTTCCTTTATTGCTAATTATGCTCGTTTGAGTTTGAGGGTTTTTACCTAAACCATGCCCTCACGCATCCTTAGTCATAGTGTGTGTGTGTGTGTGTGTGGGCGGGCGGGCCTGTGTGTGTGTGTGGACGGGCAGGCCTGAGTGTGTGTTCACTCATTGTCTTCAATCTGGCACCCTCTACCCTTACAAAAATAAAACCTTGCCCATTCTCTGTTCACAACACACCCTGCACGCACGCGTGTGTGTGTCTGTGTGTGTGTGTGTGTGCGCCCACACAGCCGAGCTGCCCGGTGTGTCAGTGTATCACCGGGCTGGTCTCTCTCTCACATCCTCTTGCGGTCAGTCTGAGAGACACCAGGCCTTGAGACGTCGTCTATACCCTCCGCAGGTTCCTACCACACACCCTGCATTCACACGCTCCTGCCCCGTGACACTCCTCCTCTCCTCCCTCCCTCCCTCCTCTCCTCGCTCCTCCTCCCTCTCTGCTGTTGGGTTAGGTCTCTCTAACTTGTCAGTCTCTCTCTTTGACTTGTCATTCTCTTTCTTTCTCTGTGTCAACTTTGCCTCATCTCTGTCTATCTCTCCCTCTGTCTCTCTCCCTGTCTCTCTCTCTGTCTCTTCTGTCTCTCTCCCTCTCCCTCTCTCTGTATCTCTCCTCCCTCCCTCTCTTTGTCTATCTCTCCCTCTGTATCTCTCTCCCTGTCTCTCTCCCTCCCTCTCTCTGTCTATCTCTCCCTCTGTCTCTCTCCCTCCCTCTCTCTGACTATCTCTCCATCTGTCTCTGTCTCTCTCCCTCTCTCTCTCCCTCCCTCTCTCTGTCTCTCGATCTGTCTCTCTCCCTCCCTCTCTCTCTCTCTCTCCCTCCCTCTCTCTGTATCTCTCCCTCTGTCTCTCTCTCCATCTCTCCGTCTTTGTCTGTGTCTGTGTGCCTCTCTCTCTCTCTCTCTATTTAACCATCTCTCCATCTTGCGCCTCTCTCGCCCTCCCTGTCTTTCCCCATGAGTCCAGTCATTCAGTTCCACTGGTCCCCGTCCCAGAGGCAGTTCAGGATATCCTCTGTCTCCAGACCAGTCTGCAACACAGTCCCACAATAACACACACACACACACACACACTCGCAGACGTGCACCAAGCTCTATAAATGGGACATACTCTTACAGACAGGGGTGTGTGTGTGTGTGAGTGCGTGTGTGTGAATACTTTCCTTCTGAATTTCCCATGCAGGCTCGTAGCACACAAACTCCAGACGTTTCTGTTTAGTTTTTTTTGTTGTCATTTTAGTGTGTCCAGTCGGGGCATTCCTTAGGGTTAGTTTGGGGTTAGATGACATATTGCTTGGTCAGTTACACAACTTTCTGTCTGTGTCTGTGTGTGTGGTGTGTGTGTGTGGTGTGTGTGTGTGTGGTGTGTGTGGTCCCAGGTCCAGTCATAGGAGAGTTCCTGCCCCTGCTAATGCCCCTGCTGCAGATCCTGGTCCACCCCGACAGAGACCCAGAGATGAGGCTGCACATCTTCACCATGCTGTCCAAGCTGCTGCTGGACGCCACCAACACACTGGACTCCCAGGGGTGAGACACACTCACACACACTCACACACATCACACACACACACACTCACACACACACACACACACATGTTATACTGACAACAGGAGTCTGAAAACAAGATATACCTTTTTTGAAAGTTTTAAAGGGGAATACATACAAATATACATTTACACACACACACACACACACACCTCACACACACACAGACACACAAAAGCCAGACAGGACTGGCTACATCACCAAGAATGACTTTCCACAACCCTCATTAGCTTGGGGGTGTAATGCTGTACTCAACGTCTTTTAATTCACATTTGTTGACATTTCCCCCCCTAACGACACGGCACGTCCACTACCCTGCAAGCTAGCACCTCCCCAGACTTAGCCATTAGCGCTAGCTTAACTCATGTTTTCCTTTCCCACCCCTCATTGACCCCCGACATTAGCGTGCTAGTAGCTAGGGACCCTCATCAGCAGTTGAGTATAGCTAAGTCTAACCTAGCTACCTAGCGCCACGACAGTGGTGTCAGTGTTTTGCGATGGCGATCGCCTCAGGTTCCATGTCCACTGTGGAGCTAATTAGTTATGCTGAGGGTCAGAATCCTGTATTTCTACAGTCTGAGGTCGTTGAGGGAGCGTATCACCATTTCTCTCACCTTCACCGCCCGTCTCTGTGAGTGAGCCCAGGGGAGAGAGTGGAAGCTCTGGGGAGGTATCGGGTAGCCCCCCAGCGCTAGCTAGCCTAGCTGGACGCTAGCTCTGGGGAGGTATCGGGTAGACCCCACAGCGCTAGCTAGCCTAGCTGGACGCAAATCCACCACCACAGGCATCTGGTCGATCTAGTCTGGGACATACCAACATGGAAGTCCGTGGAGGGGCTGGTGGGGGCATACCAACACGCCTTGGTTGGGGGGAAGGGTTGGTGGAGAGGCGGTACTTTTTTTACCAGTCTGTCCTCGGTGAATTAGTACTGTCATGCTCAATCCACACACAACACACTCCTGAGAACAGTCTTTCAACAGTGGGATTGAAGGGGGGGGGGTTTCCAGAGAACAGTCCCCTATTGCGATGTCTCCTTCTCCCCCCCTCCCCCCCCAGCCTAACCCCCAGGGCCGGGGGCCCTCAGAGCCCCTCTTCCCCAGGGACTTGGGGCTCTAATCTGGGGGAATGCGTTAAACCCGGGGCCCTGGCTTCCCCTGGGCCCCCGCCGGTCACAGCAGTTGTCCTCATCACTCAGCGTGGCGAGGGGGAGGAGGGCCCCGTCATCTCACGTGTCCTCGCCGTGACGACCGGCTGTGCCGCGCGTGTCACCGCGGTCGGAGAGGTGCACTCGGGGGTCGCGTCGGGGTCGACCCAGCCGCCTCGGACGACAGAGACAAAGCAGCTAACGGAGTAACACAAGGCAGAAGACACACCCGTGCACACACACACACGTGCACACACCCGCACACTTGCACACACCCGCACACGTGCACACACACACATGCACCCACACACACACATGTCCACACACACACACGTGCACCCACAAACGTGCACACACACCCACACACGTGCACCCACACACACACACACTCCCAACCAAATCAAACCCTGACACCGATCCCCTAAACAGACTTGTATAACTCCAGCCCAAACCGCGACTTTGACGGGGGGACGGGGACGGGGGGGTTTGGCTTTGCGACGGTGCGCACCACCACACAATCCACAAAAGGATTCCTCGCCTTCCCTAAACACCCGTCTGTCGGCCCACCTGCAGCGTCCTGTCATCTCCAGGTATCTGCTGTGATCATCTCATCAACACGGGGGAGGAGGTGTCACCACAGGACCTTTTCATCTCGCCGCATCAAGGCCGCGGCCACAAGCGCTGAGGAGAAAGGGAGGGTGAAAGAAGTATGATTTCATACTTTGTCTTCCCTACAGACGGTTCCTTGTGCGGTGTGTTTGAACAGGGGAGCGGAGCCCACACACACACACACACACACACACACTTTCTGGAGTCTCATCCAGTCTCCGGAGTCTTTGTTCTTCTCCCGAGATGACATAATGACACGTCGTCCGTGAAGGCAGCAGAAGAGAGGGGAGGTTGTCTCCTCGCTCGCTCGCTCTGCCGTTTCATGTGGAGCGACACGAGCTGCTATTAAACAGTTAGGGTGAAAGGGAAGTAGCAGGAATGTGTGAGGAATATACCCCACACCGTCGCCCAAATGTGGGAGATCAAAATCTGGAAGGGAGTTGTGTCTCTGTCTCTGTGTGTGTGTGTGTGTGTGTGTGTGTGTGTGTGTGACAAGACAGGGTCTGTAATTGCTTTGCAAGATTTGCAGCAGAGTCGATCTAGCTTGAATGTACACCCGACAAGCTTACGTCCAGTATTGTGTGTGTGTCTGTGTAGTTGTCTGTGTGTCTGTGTGTCTGTGTGTGTGTGTGTGTCTGTGTGTCTGTGTGTGTGTGTGTGTGTGTCTGTGTGCAGTAGCGTTGGACACGCTCACTGCGATGAGGAAAGATGGCTCTCTGGGCCGCATGGAATGAACGTAACAACAGCTCCCCCTAGTGGCGACCACGTCCAGAAACCTTTTTCCACACGGCGACGCTAGAGAAAGTATGCGCTAAGTACGTGTTGAGGTTTGCTCAGGTCACACAGCAGTACGGACGAGTGCACAAGCCCCTCACCACTCATTCTGTGGAGGTGTTGGGAGCAGAGCGGAAAGATCCGGAAAGGAGGGGGGGCGTCTGTGAGAAAGAACGTCAGTTGGCTTGGAAGTGAAGGACGTCCAGATGGTCCCGTCTTCTCCTCCCTTTCTCTCCCTCCTCTCTCTCCTCCCTCTCTCTCTCTCTCTCTCTCCTCTCTCTCTCTAGTGTTGCTTCATGTGTACTGAAGTGTGTAGCACTTTGTAGCAGACAGCTAACTCAGCTGTTGGTACTTAGTAACAGCAGTCCCTAATCGGGTTCAGTAGAATTACATCCCAGCTATGCTCCCACTTACGTTCAGGGCATGTTTTCATGTCTGTCGTCTCTCCCTCCCTATCTCCCACCCCGTCTTACCACCCCTCTATCTCCCCTCCCCTCTCTGTCTCTCTCCTCCCCCCCCCTCTCTCTCCTCTCTCTTCCCCCTTCCCCCCCCTCTCTCTCTCTCTGTCTCTCTCCCCTCCCCTCTCTCTGTCTCTCCCCTCCCCCCTCCTCTCTGCAGGAGCTTCAGGGGGTACCTGGAGGTGTTCCTGGGGGAGGTGCTGCTCCCTAACCTGGTGTGGAGAGCCGGCCGCACCGCCGCCGCCGTCAGGACCTCAGCCCTCAGCTGCCTGCTGGCCCTGCTGCAGGGCGGGGCCGTCACCCCCCACACAGGTACACACACACACACACACACACAGGTACATACACACACACACACAGGTACACACACCCACACACACAGGTACACACACACACAGGTACACACACCCACACACACAGGTGTACACACACACACACACACAGGTACACACAGGTACACACCCCCACACAGTACCACACCACACACACAGGTACACACACACACAGGTACACACACACAGGTGTACACACACACACACACACACACACACACAGGTGTACACACACACAGGTGTACACACACACACACACACACAGGTGTACACACACACACACACACACACATACACAGGTGTACACACACACAGGTACACACACACACACCCACACAGGTAAACACAGGTACACATACACAGGTGCACGTACAGGTACACTCACACACCTGGAAAAGTGACACACACTGTCATCCGACATTAATACAGACATTCTCACGGGACAGTTGGAAGGTTTGCAATCAGTTTATTCCCTTCCCCCCCCTCTCTCTTCTTGGCCGTGGGTGTGGGTGTGTGCAAGGCTGTGTGTGTGTGGGTAGGGGGTGTGTGGGTGCAGCACCTCCCCCAGGTAGGGGTGTGTGTGTGGGTGTGCGGGTGGGTGTGTTTGGGTTCACATGCATTTGTCCCGGAGGAACAATGCTTTCCTCTGTCCTGTTTCACTGTGGTAGAGGCTGTGAGCATCACCAAGCTGCCGCAACCACATACACACTTAGACACACACACACACCTGACCCTGGGGCAGCATGGACAGTCACACACACACTTAGACACACACACACACACACCTGGCCCTGGGACTGAGAGAGAGAGAGAGAGAAAGAGTGGCGGTCGGTGTCGGAGTGAACATGCCGAGTTAGAGGGTGTGAACACGACCACAGGCTGGGTGTTCAGGAACACGACCACAGGCTGGGTGTTCAGGAACACGACCACAGGCTGGGTGTTCAGGAACACGACCACAGGCTGGGTGTTCAGGAACACGACCACAGGCTGGGTGTTCAGGAACACGACCACAGGCTGGGTGTTCAGGAACACGACCACAGGCTGGGTGTTCAGGAACACGACCACAGGCTGGGTGTTCAGGAACACGACCACAGGCTGGGTGTTCAGGAACACGACCACAGGCTGGGTGTTCAGGAACACGACCACAGGCTGGGTGTTCAGGAACACGACCACAGGCTGGGTGTTCAGGAACACGACCACAGGCTGGGTGTTCAGGAACACGACCACAGGCTGGGTGTTCAGGAACACGACCACAGGCTGGGTGTTCAGGAACACGACCACAGGCTGGGTGTTCAGGAACACGACCACAGGCTGGGTGTTCAGGAACACGACCACAGGCTGGGTGTTCAGGAACACGACCACAGGCTGGGTGTTCAGGAACACGACCACAGGCTGGGTGTTCAGGAACACGACCACAGGCTGGGTGTTCAGGAACACGACCACAGGCTGGGTGTTCAGGAACACGACCACAGGCTGGGTGTTCAGGAACACGACCACAGGCTGGGTGTTCAGGAACACGACCACAGGCTGGGTGTTCAGGAACACGACCACAGGCTGGGTGTTCAGGAACACGACCACAGGCTGGGTGTTCAGGAACACGACCACAGGCTGGGTGTTCAGGAACACGACCACAGGCTGGGTGTTCAGGAACACGACCACAGGCTGGGTGTTCAGGAACACGACCACAGGCTGGGTGTTCAGGAACACGACCACAGGCTGGGTGTTCAGGAACACGACCACAGGCTGGGTGTTCAGGAACACGACCACAGGCTGGGTGTTCAGGAACACGATCACAGGCTGGGTGTTCAGGAACACGACCACAGGCTGGGTGTTCAGGAACACGACCACAGGCTGGGTGTTCAGGAACACGACCACAGGCTGGGTGTTCAGGAACACGACCACAGGCTGGGTGTTCAGGAACACGACCACAGGCTGGGTGTTCAGGAACACGACCACAGGCTGGGTGTTCAGGAACACGATCACAGGCTGGGTGTTCAGGAACACGATCACAGGCTGGGTGTTCAGGAACACGATCACAGGCTGGGTGTTCAGGAACACGACCACAGGCTGGGTGTTCAGGAACACGACCACAGGCTGGGTGTTCAGGAACACGACCACAGGCTGGGTGTTCAGGAACACGACCACAGGCTGGGTGTTCAGGAACACGACCACAGGCTGGGTGTTCAGGAACACGACCACAGGCTGGGTGTTCAGGAACACGATCACAGGCTGGGTGTTCAGCGGGACCATTGTTCCTTCCAGTCCTCCTTCCTTCCTGGGAAAACAGTTAGCTGCTCCGCCTCCAGCCCTGTGACTGATGTCATGTTCAGACGCTCCCCTGCCAGCTCTTCTTCTGGCCGAGTGTTCCTCTCTCTCCACCTCTCTGTCTTCCAACACTCTTCTCTTCTCCCGTCTCTCTCTACCATCTCTTTTTTCTCCCCACCTTTATCCCTCTCTCTCCTTGTCTGTCTATCTCCCGTCTCCACCCCGCCGCCTCGCCTATCCACATCTTTGTTTCTCTCCCTCCCACTCACTCTCCCTCTATCGCTCCCTCTCTCTCTCTCTCCCTGTCTCTCCGTTTCTTCTGTTTTGTACACACATCCAAGGTGTGTGTGTGTGTCCCTCCGGAGAGCGTTCTGTGTACTGGCTGCTCTAACAGCAGCTGGATCCATCATCTCTACTTCCCCGGCTGTTTCCTCACAGCTTAACAGTGTCTCGGCGGCCATTTTGTTACGTAACAGTCTGGTGAAGTCAGTAAAAATCGCACTAATATCTGTCTTTCTCTCTGTGTTTGTCTGTGTGTATGTGTCTGTTTGTGGGTGGGTCTGAGTGTCTTTCTGTGTGTGTGTGTGTCTCCTGTGTGTGTGTGTGTGTGTGTGTGTGTGTGTCTCCTGTGTGTGTATGTCTCCTGTGTGTGTGTGTCTCCTGTGTGTGTGTGTGTGTGTGTCTCCTGTGTGTGTGTGTGTGTGTTGCCAGCTGCTGTGTGTGGAGGAGCCCCTGAGGCCCCTGCTCCTGTCGGGCCTGGAGGAGGACTCCCCGCTGGCCCGGGGCCTGGCCTGCCGCGCCCTCTCCACCCTGCTGGCCCTGCTGGGGCCCAGCCTGCACCCCGACGCCCTCCACAAGGTCTACCCCGGTAAGCACACACACACATGTATACACACACACACACATGTATACACACACACACATGTATATACACACACACACACATATACACACAGATATACTGATGTGTGTGTGTGTGTGTGTGTGTGCAGAGCTCCTGAAGCGTCTGGACGACAGCAGCGTGGAGGTGCGCGCCGTGGCTCTCCAAGCCCTGGGCGTGTGGCTGTCCTGCCTGGGGAAGGACTACAACTCCCAGCTCTGTAGTCCTCACCTGGAGTTCCTGTTTCAGCAGCTGCTGCTGCACCTGGACGACCCCGACAGCCACGTGCAGGACGCCGTGCTGGGTGAGACACAGACCACACACACACACTTACACATGCAGACATATATACACACACCTGGAGAGATGTACACACAAGGGTCCACTCTCCCGCACAATGATGGTGAATTCTATTAGTTACCAAAACTGTACCCCGAACATTGACCTTTCCGACCTCAATCTGACCTCTCACCTTAACCAGACATCAAACCTTCGATCAGGCCTGTCAGTTCATCAGTTGTGGATTTGTCGTCCTTTTTGTCATGGTGACCATCTGCTGTCAGACTGACCACGACGAGTGTTCCTAATGTTGGGGGGAGGGGGGGGGGAGGGGGTGGTGATGACGCCCCGCAGCCTCGGGAGAATCAGAGGGGTGGGGGTGGGGGGGTAGCGGGCGGGCAGGCAGGGTTCCTCCATCACACGACACCACATTAGCCCAGGCACGCTTCCAGAACCCCCCCCCCTCCCCCCCCGTCAATCTTTTCAAAGACTCTCATCCATCTCAGTTTTCCACTCCATTTATCACTAAAGATGGAACACCCACCCACACACACCCCAAAAATGCTTTTGGATTCCTCGGTGTGATGTCATCGGCACCCCACCGACACACACACACACACACCACCGCGGTGACGCTCCTTGCCACCGTGCCCAGGGCAGGCATCCCCTCGGCGGGGCTAACGTGAGCCTGCTAACCCCTCCCTCTGCACTCTGGGAGAACAGCCCCCGTAATCACATCCACATGAGAGACCCTTCTCTCCTCGTCGCTTCACACACACCCCGTCCCCCCGTCTCGCGTAATCCCTCTCTCTCTTTTATCTCTCCTCTCATCCCACGGCTCCCGCTAGGTGTTTTCCTACAGGCTTGACAAGTCGTGCGTGTGTCTGTGTGTGAGAGGAGAGAGACAGAAAGAAAGACATATATTTACTGGTGGAAACTCTTGAGAGGGGTTTCCTGTACAAAAAAAGCAGAGGTTTAGCTCCCTAGGGACCAACTGGGGAACTTGTTTCAGTCTCCTGTCTCCTCTCCTTCCCCCTCCCCTCCTCTCCCCTCCCCACATGAGAGCCCGTTCCAGGTAGCAGGTGTGTGTGTGTCCCTCCGGAGAGCGTTCTGTGTACTGGCTGCTCTAACAGCAGCTGGATCCATCATCACTACTTCCCCGGCTGTTTCCTCACAGATTAACAGTGTCTCGGCGGCCATTTTGTTACGTAACAGTCTGGTCGAAGTCAGACTTCCAGAAATCTTACAACAATATCCGAGTGTACGTAGGGGCCAGCCTCCAGACAAGGGTATCTCTCCCTGGGGAGCCAGAGGGGGAGGAGGTGATGGTGAGGGAGAGGAGGCGATGGGGAGGGAGAGGAGGAGGTGAGGGGAGGGAGAGGAGGTGATGGGGAGGGAGAGGAGGCGATGGGCAGGGAGAGGGAGAGGGAGAGGGAGGGTGAGGGAGAGGGAGAGGGAGAGAAGGTGATGGGGAGGGAGAGGAGGCGATGGGGAGGGAGAGGGGGTGATGGGGGAGGGAGAGGAGGCGATGCGCAGGGAGAGGTGAGAGAGTGATGGGGAGAGAGGAGGTGATGGCAGGGAGAGGGAGAGGAGGTGATGGGGAGAGGAGGTGATGGGGAGGGAGAGGGGGTGATGGGGAGGGAGAGGAGGCGCATGGGCAGGGAGAGGGAGAGTAAGTGATGGGGAGAGGAGGTGATGGGGAGGGAGAGGGAGAGAGGTGATGGGGAGGGAGAGGAGGTGATGGGCAGGGGAGAGGAGTATGGGGAGGGAGAGGGAGAGGATGTGGCATGGGGGCGATGGGAGTTGAGGGAGGAGGACGATGGGGAGCGGTGATTGGAGGAGAGTGTGATGGGGAGGGACGAGGGAGCGGAGGTGATGTGGGGAGCGAGGACTGTGCTGATGGCTGGGAGCGGGAGAGGAGGTGCTGGGGCGGCGTCTTGTGCTGTGCTGGGCGCCTCGGCGGTAGTCTGTGAGGGAGAGGCTGTGATGGGCGAGCTGTGCAGGAGGACTGGCGATGGAGCGGTTTGCTTCTGTACCAGGGACAGTCTGCCCCTCCAGGTCCTGCTACAGTCTACAGGTTGGCTTTTTTTCTCTCTTCTTCTGTGGTGGCTGCTGGTTTTGAGTGCCTGTGGGACCTTGTCTGCTGAAAGCTCACTGACTGGAGATGGAAGTCAAGTTTAGGAACTGTCCTTCACTTGAGAACTCGGTATGAGCGCGCGTGTGTGTCCATACAGTGTGTGTGTGTGTGTGTGTAGGCTCAGGCGAGCTAACATAGGTGTGTGTGTGTTCATACATTGTGTGTGTTTGCGTGCATGCTTGCAAGGGAGAGGTGACACAAAGTGTGTGTGTGCGTGGGGCTGACCATGAGGGCGTTCCCCTCCGTAAGGAGACGAGCTGACTGACTGCCTGACTGATGGCACACCACAGAACAGCCCGCACGCCAATCCGGACAGATCCCTTTGTCTCATGCATGTCTGTGTTTGAACTTTCAATCTCCCTTTATTTCTTTTTTTCCTTCCTTGCTTCTCTGTTCTAGTCTTGATCCCATTCGTATATGCCCTCTCTGTTCTAGTCTTGATCCCATTCTTCTTATATGGTTCTTGGATTTCAAACGCGTCTCCTGAAGGGCTTGATGTCTACCGCTCGTCTGACAGGATGATGGACAGTGCTCGTACAACGCCCCCCGCCCCATTTCCTCCTCCTCCCATAATCCCCAGCACCAACCACCGCCTGTCCTGCCAGCGCCTGCGCTACCTGACCCCCCCCACACACACACACACACACACTCACCGCTGGCACGCTCATCACCAATCATCATTGTTCTCCTTTGTTCTCCCAAAACGCCCTTCTCCCCCCCCTCGTCCAGAGAACGGTATATATACAAGTTAGAGAATTCCCCTCTTTGTGTTCCTTAGGAGGAGAAGGGGCTGAGGTTGGCTGAGGCAGCCAGGCTGAAGGGGTGTCAGCAGCACAGCGCTGTGTGTGTCCCATGTGGCTCTCCGTAGACGCCTGACAGTTTGACGCTCGCGGGCCTAATTCACGTCGTTCCACACCAGCATGTCTGGGGAAGGTCTGGGGGAACTCCTTCGCGGGGGGACGTTTTCGAGTTGGTCGACAGTGCCATCTGGTGGAGAGGGGGAGCACAAACACGGCTGTCCTGGATTCGGGTCTTCGTTTGAGTCCAGGACAGGTTTCAGTCAAGGTGGTGAAACTGCAGCTTCTGGTATTGCAGGAACATACGGAAGGGTTGGAGTGCTCTTCATCTCCATATTCTGGTTCTCCTGGAGGTCTCTCTCCCTAACGGTCCTCTCTCTCTCTCTCTCCCCCCTCTCTCTATGTCTCTCTCCCTCCCCCCCTCTCTCTCTCCCCCCTCTCTCTATGTCTCTCTCTCTCTGTCCCCCCTCAGAGGTCCTGAAGGCAGGCAGCCCCGTGCACCCCGCTCTGCTGAAGCAGGAAGTGGAGGCCGTGAGGGACAAACAGCGCAGCCCCGCCCACTGCGACCAGCTCCTCCAGCACATCCAGTCTCTCCCCAGGGACGAGGCGTAGACGCCGGGGGACTCCCACGCACGCTCTCAGACACGCACGCGTGCTCAGACACATACAGTCAGATTGGATTCAGTTCAATTCTATACACACACACACACATATTTTGATACACACACACAAGCGCGTTCTTTGACAGGAACTCGGTCAAACGAACGACCGCGACGACACAAGCTCTCTGTCATCTCTCGTTTGAGGTGTCTTGACGTGCTTTGAGAGACGGTGGAAACATTCTCTGTCCAGTCGTCAGATGACCACGTCAGAACTGTTCAGGATCCAGTCGTTGTTTTTCCTGGGTGTGGATTTGTTCACCACCCAAGTTGTTGCTCTGCGCATGTTCCAACCCCATGCATCCTTTTAGCGTGATTGTTTTCCTTAATTCAATTAATTGTGTTCTGTGCCTTGCTTTTATCCTCTGTATGTTTTTGGTCAAATCTTTTTGCTATAAAAAAAAATATATATATATAGCTGTGAGTTGTTTCCTGTGTCCTAGTCTAATGAGCTGTACTCGTATCGATCAGGTTAGTATCACTTCCTCATGGTGGGTGGTTGTAGCGGGATGATATTTTATTCATGCCTCTTTACAAACAGTCTTTACAACACGCATACTCACCCACACATGCACACACAGAGCAAACCGACACAAATGACAGTTCAAGAAGCAACTAAAATTCCAATGTATTTATTTTCACAAGCAATGCTACAGTCAAGTATGCAAGTGACTCTTCACATGGTGATCTCTTTTACATGAATAGTCAGTGTGGGCAGCTATAGGTCTTCTGTCCTGTGTGGATCCTGCTGTGTTTCTTCAACGAACCTGAGGTAGAGAAGGCTTTATCACAGCATTCACAGGTGTATGGCTTCTCTCCAGTGTGGATCCTGCAGTGAATGTTGAGATTTCCAACACGGCTAAAGGTTTTACCACAGAAGTCACAGTTGTAGGGCTTCTCTCCAGTGTGGATCCTGCTATGAGCTCTGAAATGGTCTGCCTGTCTAAAGGTTTTACCACAGAGGTCACAGCTGTAGGGCTTCTCTCCTGTGTGGATCCTGCTATGAGCTCTGAAATGGCCAGCCTGTCTAAAGGTGAGGTCACAGCTGTAGGGCTTCTCTCCTGTGTGGATCCTGCTATGAGCTCTGAAATGGTCTGCCTGTCTAAAGGTTTTACCACAGAGGTCACAGCTGTAGGGCTTCTCTCCAGTGTGGATCCTGCTGTGAGATGTTAAATCCCCAGCCTGTCTAAAGGTTTTACCACAGAGGTCACAGCTGTAGGGCTTCTCTCCAGTGTGGATCCTCATGTGCTTCTTGAGGGAATTGGATGAGGAAAGGCTCTTCCCACATGCGTCACAGTGGTGTCTCCATAACTCTGGTCTCTCTTTGTTCTCTGTCTGGTCTCTTTGGACCCTGTCTTGGATCTAGTCTCTCAAAGCTTGTTTCTGCTGTGGTTACTGCTCTTTCTGGTTGATCCTCTCTCTGGGAACTGCTGTCTCTGGTTGAGTCTCTCTTTGTAGACTCAGAGACAGTTCCAACTGTGACTCGTTAGATGTTCTGTCAGTGTTCTCGTTTGTGTGATTGCTTTCACCTGTGTCTTGTTTGGTTTGGTATTTAAGTTCCTGTTTTGTGTCAGGTCCCTGTCAGGTCCCTGTCAGTGTTTACGTGAGTATCCCTGCTGTGGTCTTGTTCTCGAATAGAGTAACGTCTTGTGTCCTGTCTCTAGTGATGGGCAAATCAAGGCTTTTCGAAACATAGTTTTCACGTGACGTTACGTTCCAAGGGACACGCCCTCCTGGAGGGCAAAAAAGACTTTCCGCTGCCCGCCACACATTATAAACTCGTACATTTACCTTGAATCTGCTGCTTTTGTTTAGACATCATTCCGGACAGTTGTTGTGCTATCGCGTGCACTAATCGCAGAGGAGACAAGCCTGGGCTGTCTTTCTATAGAATTCCGTCCGAGAAAGAAGATATAGAGAGGAGAAGATTGTGGATTTGTGCCATTAAACGAAACCTTAACTCTGGCTCCCGGGAGGGTAAACACTGGCAGCCGTCCGACTACACACAGATTTGCAGCGAACACTTCATCAAAGGTAAGCTCAAGTAAAGTTAGACAAGTGTATAGACAGGGGCGTAGGATACGGTGGGGACGGTGGGGACGTGCACCTATCAGTTTTCGTCATGAGTCATTTTGCACCCACCACTTTTTTTGAAAGAATCCCCGTGTGGGACTCGCACATGATTGGATGATGTCGTGATGATGTCACTGATGCGCTGCAGGTGCAGCTGACGACGTGCCTATTCACTTCTCCTGGCCACCTGACTTGAACATTTTGTTCGTAGTCGCACCACGTTAATGGATAAACTTCTGGATAAACTTCTGGTAATCATACATTTTAATCCTTGAGCTGCGAAAATCAATCCATACTCTTGTAAATTTCCCGGTTATCCAAATTCATATATTTATTAAAATAGGGAAGCTATTTTTAAGCATGCTACTAGCCATAGCCAACACTGTGTGCCGCTAGCAACAGTTAGCTAGCTAGCTGTTGCTTTCTTAACGTGTTAACGTGTCAAGAATGACTGATTAGGTTATTCATATAGCCGATCCAATCATAAGATACCGGCACACTTACTAAAGGCCTGCATGGCTGCTTGGCTTTAAAAAAAGCTCTGATGTCCAGTCCACTACTTCTTTTGGACATGATGTATTTCCAGAGAATGTCTAATATGAGAGATTCGTAGACGGGCTCTGGTATTTCTCAATCGTTAGACAATCGCGCTCCTTTTTTTTAAATAATCTAAGTGTAGATGTCCCCTCTGCGGCACCGTAGTTTATTTTATTTTTTAATGTGCGGACCGCTTGGTATGGACAGGAAATAAGGCATCGTATGATCATATCACCTACTCTTTACTTTTATCTGATGCAATGAGCCTAGGTATCATAGACGAGCAAGACATTGATTTTAGCCTGCATAGGCTACAGGATACAGCACCATACCAGGCTGCTAGTGCCATGGACTATATCAAAGTGATAACCTGTAGAAGAACAAATGGATGTTGTACACAGCATGGATATGCAGACCACCTGACACAAAGGTAGGACGCGATATGTTTATTACATTTTTGCTGGTGGTGTTGTGGCTAGGTTTTGTCTTGTGCATTTTGCACACAAGTGATGGACTGTTTTAACTCTTCTCGACTCTTGTTGTAATTAATGTTAGCCTTAGCCACCAACTTAGTTATGGTTTGTGATCGTACAGCAAGCATTGGTATTGGAGATGATCGTGGAGTAACGTTAGTCAGTAGCCTATCTTGTTTAGTTATTGTTTAGTTGTTATTGTTTAGTTACCGGCGGCGGCGGCTGCGACTGCCGCCGGTACCTGGCTGGTGGGCCGGTGTTATGTCCCTACTGGTTCCCAATTCAACTGGTTCCGCATCTGGTTCCACAGCTGTGCGTGCACCTATCAGTCTGCCTCTATCACCAGATTCGTCCGAAATTCACAAACATATTACTGCCGATTTTCAAGTCGGATCTCATATTTGTTGCGGCAAATATGAAAGTAGACCTAATAGGCTACGTGCGCACGACATAGGCTACCATTCGCGACGAAATAAATGGAAACAAAATAAAACATTTGCACGCTCGCATGAAGTTGGATTCGATCGCACTAGGGCAAAAATAGGTATACACTAGAGCCCATTGCTTTACTCTGCGAGCTATACCAGCTCTGAAAAATTACCTAAACCGTTAGTGCTTTATTTACTACGTTGGCCTTCAAGGTAACATCTTGATTTGGCTTCTTCTGAATCAACTGGTTCCCATAGGCACTACCCGAATGTAGGCTACTAATCACGTATTTGGGGTTGTTTGGAGGCAATGGCCGTATTTACCACGACATCAAAGCTCCTTCTGACACCACATATAAAAAATTCATACTAAGAACGTCGCTGCTAACCCAGTCAATACGTTTAAAATACGCGTAACACAACATGGAAACATTCGTTTCCTATGCGATTTCGTGTAGCCCATGGCTGAGTGTTTCTTCTGGCTATATCTTTTGAAATCAATTCATTTAATAATATTCATTCTGAACAAACGTAGTGAGCACTACATTACAGCCATTCACGCCATAATAAATGGAAACTAAGAAAATAAAAGATTCGAGTGGGATTTGATCCCACGAGCAAAATCACATTGTTTTCCCAAACCCTATGCATTACACCGCAAGCTACTGGAGCATATGATATCTGATGCAGTTCAGTCACAAACCTATTAAATACTTTGGCCTTCAGGCAACATTTTGATTTGGTTCTTCTGAATCAACTAGTTATCGTTGACACTATACCCGAATGTAAACTACTCATCACGTATTTGGAGTTGTCTCAAGGCAATAGCCATATTAACCACGATATTAATGACACCACATATTGCAAAGCAATACTTAAATCGTCGCTGTTAACGTGATAAGAAGCCTACATTCGAGTAGTGTCAACGGTAACTAGTTGATTCAGAAGAACCAAATCAAAATGTTGCCTGAAGGCCAAAGTATTTAATAGGTTTGTGACTGAACTGCGTCAGATATCATATGCTCCAGTAGCTTGCGGTGTAATGCATAGGGTTTGGGAAAACAATGTGATTTTGCTCGTGGGATCAAATCCCACTCGAATCTTTTATTTCTTAGTTTCCATTTATTATGGCGTGAATGGCTGTAATGTAGTGCTCACTACGTTTGTTCAGAATGAATATTATTAAATGAATTGATTTCAAAAGATATAGCCAGAAGAAACACTCAGCCATGGGCTACACGAAATCGCATAGGAAACGAATGTTTCCATGTTGTGTTACGCGTATTTTAAACGTATTGACTGGGTTAGCAGCGACGTTCTTAGTATGAATTTTTTATATGTGGTGTCAGAAGGAGCTTTGATGTCGTGGTAAATACGGCCATTGCCTCCAAACAACCCCAAATACGTGATTAGTAGCCTACATTCGGGTAGTGCCTATGGGAACCAGTTGATTCAGAAGAAGCCAAATCAAGATGTTACCTTGAAGGCCAACGTAGTAAATAAAGCACTAACGGTTTAGGTAATTTTTCAGAGCTGGTATAGCTCGCAGAGTAAAGCAATGGGCTCTAGTGTATACCTATTTTTGCCCTAGTGCGATCGAATCCAACTTCATGCGAGCGTGCAAATGTTTTATTTGTTTCCATTTATTTCGTCGCGAATGGTAGCCTATGTCGTGCGCACGTAGCCTATTAGGTCTACTTTCATATTTGCCGCAACAAATATGAGATCCGACTTGAAAATCGGCAGTAATATGTTTGTGAATTTCGGACGAATCTGGTGATAGAGGCAGACTGATAGGTGCACGCACAGCTGTGGAACCAGATGCGGAACCAGTTGAATTGGGAACCAGTAGGGACATAACACCGGTCTCGGCTCAAAATGCCCGAGCCGATTTTTTGTCCGCCGAACGTGCCGGCAAATGCCCGGTATGCCCGATGGCCAGTCCAGCGGTGGATGCATATTGTTGTGAATTGAGAGCAGTCAGCTGATGGTGTGATATGTTCGTCTGTGCGAGTCGTGCCACACATATTTTTGCTTTTTCAATCTTGGCGAAATGTGTCGTGCAGAAGTTGTGTTGTGTGCTCATCTGAGTCTGATCGTGTCATCACATTGTCACATGAAGCAGAAGATAGTGGGTCAAATGTCTAATGCTTTTTGAAAACTTAGGCTTGCCTTTCTTCTTCATAAAACGTGTCGGACATCATCACATTTTTGTATACATTTTTATTAATTAACATGACCTGCGCGAAAGGGGGGAAAAAATGAATGCGCGTCATTGTACCCAGCACTTCTGAAAATGCACTTCCGAATGCGTCTTTGTACCCAGCACATTTCAAACCAAACCTACGCCCATGTGTATAGAGGTATATTAATTTTCGTATGTTTAGCCTTAAAACACATCTTTATGTAATCGTTTTGACATGATTTGTTGTGTATCTAGGCGACCAACTGCAGTGTTAGCTACTAGTAGTTAGCTAAATAGTTGGGTTGTTGCGTTAGACGTAACTAAACTCAAGTTGTTTAAGGGAGTGAGGGGTTAGCTAGTTTACAGTAAATATATCACATATTAAGTGGCTATTTTTTCTAACTTGTTGGACATAAACTCTCTTAGGCCTATTGTTGGTTCCAAATCTGATGACCCGTTGTCCCCTGACTTTTGAAAAACAGGATAAAAAAGTGAAAGCAATGACTGGAATCCCCACATATTCCACGTTAAAAGTACTTTTAACATTTGTGATGTCATTCCTACTGACTGGTACTAACCTCTCTCCCTTCCAGCAACTTCTTTTAACTCTCATGAGGCTGAAAATGAACCTTCCCCTTTCATTGCTCAGTTGTCTGTTTAGAATTTCTATTCCAACTGCCAGCCGAACATTTCGGAAAACGATTGAAGTGTTAAATGCGAGGCTTGTTCCAGCACTTGTTTTGGCCAAATCGCGAGGAACTTCAGCTCTCAATGCCTATGGTAATTAGACGGGTCTTTCGCAGATGTGCCTGTATTATTGACTGTTTTAAAAATGTTAGTGTAAAGCCTAAAGGTCTAAGAGCAAAAGCACAGACATACTCAAACTATAAACATCACCATACCATAAAATACTTAATTGGAATAACACCACAAGGAACAGTTTATTTTATATCAAAAGGATGGGGTGGCAGAACATCAGACAAACTTAACAGAAAACTGTGGATTTTTAGATCACCTCAATCCAGGTGATTTGATATTAGCTGACAGAGGGTTTGATGTTGCAGATTCAATCGGTCTGTACAATGCTGAGCTTAAGATCCCAGCCTTTACCAAAGGGAAAAAGCAGCTTGGTCCTATGCAACTGGAGTCCACACGAGGACTTGCATCAGTACGGATCCATGTTAAGAGAGTTATCGGTACACCATACTTCAAAGTACAAGAGGAATTCAAATGTGTAAAGCTGAGCATCCAAAAGGTCTAACGGCTCTAGATAAAATAGTCCATGTGTGCTGTGCACTGACAAATTTGGCTCCCACAGTTGTTCCTTCGGGCTAAACATTAAAATGAGTGTTGGTACACAATTGATTGTTTCCATCAATGAAATAATGATATGAGATGTCATCAATAAATTCATACTCTTTAATAAATAACTGATTTGTTGATTGTTTGCAAAGTAAAAAAAAAGATAACTATATACATATATTTAGTACATTTTTCTACAGTATGTTTTCATTACACAAGCATTCATGTATGTATGTATATGGATTTAGGTACACAAAAATGCATTTTTATATGGCACAAAGTATGTGGCCTGTGTTGAATAGAACACTCGAAACTTATACTGTTTTCAGTTTTTTTCTGTTATCCCTCTTTTGTTTGGCTATCTCCCGCACACAGTCGCTGCATTTCCAACTTGACATCTTCAAATGTGTAGTGTCAAGTTTCAAGCAACTTTTGTGAATGTACTGTCTTTGACAGATTCCCGACTTACACTCAAGTCTATCGTCATTATGCAGGACAGGGACCCCGCAGTAACAGCCTTTGCCTTCAGATGGTTTGGTGATATCATGCGATAATGGCAGAATAGGAGCTGTAAACACTTTTGCTACTAGCTCTGGAATGATGCACTTCTGGACAAATGTGTGTACCTTTTTACAAATGGTGTCAAAAAAGTCAGTATCAGGCATTATTCTCTCAATGTGGATTTCCCCTTTGCTTCCATCCCCTGGTCCCCAGACAGCAAAGTCACAGTAGCTACCTTGTGTTAGGTGAGTCTGTG
The DNA here is from genome assembly GCA_903064625.1 of Mallotus villosus. Taxonomy (NCBI): domain Eukaryota; kingdom Metazoa; phylum Chordata; class Actinopteri; order Osmeriformes; family Salangidae; genus Mallotus; species Mallotus villosus. The sequence continues at coordinate 73,670 of CAEFZP010001014.1, forward strand.
TTTGCACCTGATCAAAGTACTGATGGTCCCTCTTCAATGAAAGTTTACCCTCAACCTCTTGGAGACAAAATGTGCTGTCTTCTTTGCTTTTCTCTAGTAACGTGCTTTTCTGAAGGCTGCTTGGTGCCTTTACCTCCAACACACCCATGTCATGGCAGTCACATGTTAAAATGCTGTCTGGGGTTGCCCCTAACCATGGGTATTTAGAGTTGATGACCAGTCCTCCCTCCCTGATAGAGAGATTTGTGTGGTGGCTCTCCATCATCCTGGTATACTCCTCAACTACCTTACTCTCGTGTTCAGTGCCCCATCTGAAAACAGAAAAAAAAATTGCATTTCAATATTTTTGTGTGCTGCTCTTATCCAATGTAAAGTGGATGTAAATACCTGAGAGTGTGGTGTGTTGTTGGTTGGGGCCTTGTAGGCCACGGGGTAGCACAGCTTCTTCAGCAGGGACACAGCTGGGTCCTCAGGACTCGTGTGACAGGCAGCTCTAATGTTTGATGCAGTCACCCTTCCTGCCTTCTGGTCAAACCACATGGCACATTTTGCTTGAAGTATTGTCTCCCTTTCTATTGCATGACACTACAAGTAAACAACTTTGAGTTAACAAGTTTGTAATATGTGACAAATGTAAACAATAATGAATGAACGTTTATTGAAAACATTAGAAAATGACAGTATCGGATTCTGTGGATAACTTTTCAACGCTTGTGATATTCCTGACATTCGTATCTTGAATCATATTTACTAACTGACCTGTTCTTCGGATATGCTTAACCCTGTAAAAACCTCTTCACTCTTTGCCTGCAGCTCTTGGTGTGACAGTGACCTGTACTCTGGTTTGTAGATTTGGCTTAGGGGTGCAGGGATGTTCAGTTGGATGGCCCGAGGTATGTACCATTTTGCATGGCCAGGGACGACAGACAAAATGGAGCTTTTGACTGGTTGATATTCGGTGTCTTCAGATAGATGAAGCATTGTGTATAATGATGTGCATTCATCTGGGGTTGGAGGTTGAAACTTGGCAGGGGGGAGGATACCACACCCATCAACCGATCTCTTTCTCTGGGCCTTTGTGAAAGCTATCTGGCTCCCTGGTGCATACCCTACTTTGTTGATGACTGCCATACTAGGCTCATTCCAGACACAGGCTTCATCTGTGCATGCAGTTCCACTTGGTTTGTTCACAGCTGCTAGCAAAATGTAGAGTATGGCACCTACATGTGAACAAACTTCGCTTAAACCTGCCATACAGGTGCAGTGCCCAAATCGCACCAATCCCTCCTTCTCCAATGCAACCCAGGCTGTTAGTGGGGGGTCATTTAAACTGTAGGAATGGTTTACCTGACATTTGAAAACAAGGTTTGATTAGATTTATGTCATATGTTAATAACTGCCCTACAACGCTGACTACAAAAGCCCTGCAACTAACGAACCACCACCGTTCAAAACGTTAGCTAGTGTGCGAATTAACTTTAGTAACGTTACTCACCTTTGCTTTTACAATGAAGAATGTATTGTTCTTCACCTCCCAAACGGCAGCAGTATGAACCCATCCAGATCGAAAGTACATATAACTGTCAGTACTTTTAAAGGCTTTCATCTTGGCAGCAGTGTAAGGTGAGGGATTCTCCACAAAATATATGTAAACATCACCGAGGTCGAGCTCTGGCAGGGATTTAGCGGTTTTTAGCGGCAGAAATACGGCAGCGGGTGCTGTATATGGATCGCAAGTGCCCAACACTTGCAGTTTAAGTACATATCTTTCTTTTTCTCTAGACGAGAGGTGATCCAAAGAAGGTACATTTGCCGGCTTTTGCAGCGTTTTTACTGTGTGAGCTGCCATCGCTAGCGGCTTTTTGCCTTCCAGCTAATCGCGCATGTCACGTGACTGAAAACTATGAATTGAAACATTGGAGTCGGGGCCTTTGAAACGCTCAACAGCGACATCTGCTGGCTGCTATGAGTATGGCATAACCAACATTCGTATAACTAATTCAACATTTAATCCGTAAGGATCTTGTGGTTGAACGGAATTATTGCCATCCTGCAATGCGGAGAGTGTGGTATCGAAAACGAGAGCTATGGCTTTCATTTAATAATACAATGAAGTCAAAATGTGATGATCGAACTGTTTGAGACGATGAGCTCATTGTAACGATGTTACATAACATATATTTTATTTATTTATTGTATTTTATACACACAACAGCACACAAACAGACAAATGAACAAACAAGATTTCGCTAATGGCACACAGTAACTAACTTTCTCTAACATTCTCTAACTCGCACAAATCTCTCAACCAAGGTCTCACGCATTCAAAACCTTTGGCTTTGACGCCTCATTTTATACCCTTACACGTCAGAGTCTTTTGGCAAATTCGAGACCGGTTTCGTTCAAGATCACGTCACAAAACGTTTCGAAACAATTTAACACGTGACCGTAAGTGTTTTTAAAACCGGTCTCGAAACATTGTTCCGATGCAGTGAGTGTTGAATGTGTCGGGACAGTATCGACACCCTAGTACCGAGCGGACCATCACTACCTGTCTCCTTGTGTCCTGTCTCCTTGTGTCCTGTCTCCTTGTGTCCTGTCTCCTTGCTCTTGGCTCCATCCTCCCTACAGTCGCCCTTGAAACTAACATGGCCTTGCTTTTATGCCCTGTATGTTTTTCGGTCAAGAAAATGTTTTGCTATAAAAATATATATACAGTTGTTTCCTGTGTCCTAGTCTAATGAGCCGTAGTGTAGTGAGCTGTACTCGTATTGATCAGGTTAGTATCACATCCTGGTGGGTGGTGTAGCGGGATGATATTTTATTCATGCCTCTTTACAAACAGTCTTTACAACACGCATACTCATCCACACATGCACACACAGAGCAAACCAACACAGATGACAATTCAAGAAGCAACTGAAATTCAACTTTATTTGGATAACCTTTTTGACAAGCAATGTCACAGTGGGCTTCACACATCAGATCACACGTAATCTGGCCGGTAAAGGCCGCACGACAGGAGCGATGATGCCCATCACAGTAATGCGGGCTGGATCCCAAACACAGTTTTCTTCCAGGCCACTCCTCACCATGCCACAGTCAGGTGGAACCCAGGCTGTGTCATAACCAAGAGCATGCCAGGTTTTCTGATCTGGATGGTCTTGTTTGTCTATTTTTTTCACTTTGCCAACCTTGACTCTCACTCTCAGAACAACCCTCTCATGCTCAGGCAACTCTAGTGGGTATCTGCTAGCCTTCTGCAGGTCCCGGCTGAGATATACCCCTGGACCTAACATGCCCTTTGTGGATGGCTGGAACCCATTCTTCAGTATGGCATCAGCAACCTCTTGGGTGGTACCGTGGTACATGACGTAGGTCCGACCAGACTTGGGTTCTGGATGATCGAGCGGTATCACCCCTTCGGGCAGAGTGAAGTCATCCTCTGCCCAGGTGCACTGAGACTCTTGGAGCGCTGGCTTGTACATATTACTGTGGGAGACAAAGGGGTGGTAACAATCTTTTCACATCAGAAAGCCCAGAGACAACAGTGAAATTCCTCTTGACATCATATGTTTGTTACGGCACACTACTGTTAAGTAATGACTGTAGAGGTAGGTACTGCAACTAGTTACTATTGTAAACATACAATACTTTTCTTAGTGCGTCTAATATTATTAAATCACAGTGTGACAAAATCCTAGATGCTTGCTGTCTCACATTACATTATGTGAGACAGATTACCTCACAGATTAGACTCATTATGAAGTACATCATATTTGAACACTATTTATTATATAGCTATAAACATTACAATATTGTATTAACTGTAATGAACTTATTAAAGGTGAAACGAAGAAATAGGATATTTAGACTATCAAGAGACTTTAGACTTTAGACTGTGACTGACCCATTTCTTTATGTCCTGTCTACTGTGATTACTAGAAAAGTACAAGTTCACTCAAAACGTATATCCTTTTATACAATCAAAATCTGCATGGTAAATCTATGTAATTAAAGCTTGGAATAATTTTGACAGATACTCACTCTTGAATTGGTGATGTCTCTCGGTATGCAGTAAGGTGAGGCGTGCAAGTGAGACTTTTATAATGCTTTTGACATGGGTGGAGCCTACATACCTTTCGTTTACCTGTAAAACACTCGTCTTTCGCTTTCATTTCTATCATGTTCTATTAGTCTGCTTATAGCACAGAGCATATCAGAAATGCCTCAACTTGATCACATTTGGCTCCTTAACTTTAGACCAGGATCTCTTAACATTGATGTCAAATCTAATTTGGGACTATCTTGGTTGGACAAAACCAGATTATTGATGATTTACACATAAACCCAAATATTATTTTCATCTATGTAGAAATGTAGATGATTTAAAGTGACAAATACACAAACCAATACCTTGCCAGCTTATTACAGTAATTGTCAGAGTATAAGACGATATTGTCAGAAATAATGAGTTCCTGTTTGCTGGGGGCAGGTGTTGGGGGGGGGGCAGGTGTTTGCTGGGGGCAGGTGTTTGGGGGGGGCAGGTGTTTGCTGGGGGCAGGTGTTTGCTGGGGGCAGGTGTTTGCTGGGGGCAGGTGTTTGCTGGGGGCAAGTGTTTGGGGGGGGCAGGTGTTTGCTGGGGGCAGGTGTTGGGGGGGGGGCAGGTGTTTGCTGGGGGCAGGTGTTTGGGGGGGGCAGGTGTTTGCTGGGGGCAGGTGTTTGCTGGGGGCAGGTGTTTGCTGGGGGCAGGTGTTTGCTGGGGGCAGGTGTTTGCTGGGGGCAGGTGTTTGGGGGGGGCAGGTGTTTGCTGGGGGCAGGTGTTTGCTGGGGGCAGGTGTTTGCTGGGGGCAGGTGTTTGGGGGGGGCAGGTGTTTGCTGGGGGCAGGTGTTTGCTGGGGGGGGCAGGTGTTTGGGGGGGGCAGGTGTTTGCTGAGGGCAGGTGTTTGCTGAGGGCAGGTGTTTGAGGGGGGCAGGTGTTTGCTGGGGGCAGGTGTTGGCTGAGGGCAGGTGTTTGAGGGGGGCAGGTGTTTGCAGGGGGCAGGTGTTTGGGGGGGGCAGGTGTTTGCTGAGGGCAGGTGTTTGCAGGGGGCAGGTGTTTGCTGGGGGCAGGTGTTTGCTGGGGGCAGGTGTTTGGGGGGGGCAGGTGTTTGCTGGGGGCAGGTGTTTGCTGGGGGCAGGTGTTTGCTGGGGGCAGGTGTTTGGGGGGGGCAGGTGTTTGCTGGGGGCAGGTGTTTGAGGGGGGCAGGTGTTTGCTGGGGGCAGGTGTTTGCTGGGGGGGGCAGGTGTTTGCTGGGGGCAGGTGTTTAGGGGGGGGCAGGTGTTGGCTGGGGGCAGGTGTTGGATGGGGGCAGGTGTTTGCTGGGGGCAGGTGTTTGGGGGGGGCAGGTGTTTTGGGGGGGGCAGGTGTTTGCTGAGGGCAGGTGTTTGGGGGGGGCAGGTGTTGGCTGGGGGCAGGTGTTTGCTGAGGGCAGGTAGGTTATTTTGATCACTCATGTTCAGGCAACTCTAGTGGGTATCTGCTGGCCTTCTGCAGGTCTCGGCTGAGATACACCCCTGGACCCAACATGCCTCCTGTGGATCGCTGGAAACCATAAGCCATTAAGAGGGGAAAAAACATATCTTATTAAACAGATATTACAATAGACATGTAAGAATACAGATACTCACTCTGGATTTGAAGGCGTTGATCTTTTTCAAACTAAAAAACTGGTTTCACGGCTTCAGCAGGCAGTTTCACTTTTATTTCATCTTTCAAATTCCATTCCTCTGCCTCACGTGAGTTGCTGAAGTGTTATCTAGCGTGGCATGATTTACAGCCGGTGCCCTGCTGGCTGCTGTTTGTCACGCCCACGCCCATGAACAAGCCCACGCCCATGACCACGCCCATGACCACGCCCAAGACAAAGTGATTATTTGCCTGCCCCCCCCTCGTGTGTCCCTGTGTTGTGTTACCAGGCTCGTTGAACGTCGGTCAGTGTTCTTGTTTGTGTTATTGCTTTCACCTGTGTCTTGTGTGGTTTGGTATTTAAGTTGCTGTTTAAGGGTCCCTGTCAGTCCCTGTCCCAGTGTTTACGTGAGGGCGGTCTTGTTCTGGAATAGAGTAACGTGTTCTTGTGTCCTGTCTCCTTGCTCTTGGGTCCATCCTCCCTACAGTCGCCCCTGATGCTAACATGGCACCCAAGCACCCCCCGCCCCCCTGCTAGGATTCCACTTCATGCAATGAATTATGATATCCCCCCTAGAACAAAAACAGTGAATAGTGAGTCCCCTTCTCATGGAGAAAATTCACTTTAGTTCTTCATGGGTGCCCTCTCCCTTCCAATGGAAAAGGGTGCCATTATGAAGTGCTATATAGATCTATATACAGTCGTATGCAAAAGTTTGGGCACCCCTGATAATCTCCATTACTTTCATCTATAAAATGTTGGGCGTTTGGATGAGGAACGTCTTTGTCATATATATACACATACGTCATGGACAGTGATATTTTAGCCGTGAAATAAGGTTTATTTGATAAACAGAAAATATGCCATACGCATCATAAGAGAATTAGACACTTGCATAAATTTGGGCACCCCAACAGAAAAATCACATTAATATTTAGTAGAGCCTCCTTTTGCAAAAATAACAGCTTCTAGACGCTTTTTATATCCTCTGATGAGTGTCTGGATTCTGGATTGAGGTAATTTGGACCATTCTTCCTTACAATACATCTCCAGTTGAGTAAGGTTTGATGGGTGCCTAGCGTGGACAGCCCGCTTCAAGTCACCCCATAGATTTTCAATTATATTCAAGTCTGGGGACTGGGATGGCCATTCCAAAACATTGTAGTTGTTCCTCTGCATAAATGCCTTAGTGGATTTGGAGCAATGTTTCGGGTCGTTGTCCTGCTGGAACACCCAACTGCGCCGTAACTTCAGCTTTGTTACAGATTCTTGAACATTATTGTCCAGAATTTGCTGGTACTGAGTTGAATCCATACGACCTTCAACTTTAACTAGATTCCCAGTTCCTGCACTAGCCACACAGCCCCACAGCATGACGGACCCCCCACCAAATTTTACTGTGGGCAGCAAGTGTTTTTCTAGGAATGCTGTGTTCTTTTGCCTCCATGCGTAACGCCTCTTGTTGTGACCGAATAACTCCATCTTTGTCTCATCAGTCCACAGTACTTTGTTCCAAAATGAGCCTGGCTTGTTCAAATGTAGTTTGGCAAACCTCAAGCGAGCCTTTTTGTGGCGCGTGTGCAGAAAAGGCTTCTTCCGCATCACTCTCCCATACAGCTGTTCTCTGTGCAATGTGCGCTGAATGGTCGAGCAATGCACAGTGACACCATCTGCAGCAAGATGACCTTGCAGCTCTTTGGAGGTGATCTGAGGGTTGTCCTTGACCATTCTGACCATTCTTCGCCTTTGCCTCTTTGTTATTTTTCCTGGCCTGCCACTTCTGGCCTTAACAAGAACTGTGCCTGTTGCCTTCCATTTCCTAATGACATTCCTCACAGTGGAAACTGATAGCTGAAACCTCCGGGATAACTTTTTGTAGCCTTCCCCTAAACCATACTGCTGAACAATCTTTGTTTTTAGATCATTTGATAGCTGTTTTGATGCCCCCATTTTGCCACTGTTCAGAGGAGAATCAAAGAGAAGCAAAACTTGCAATTGGCTAACTTAAATACCCTTTCTAATGATTGAATGCACCTTTTTATGTAATTGAAGGCTTAACGAGTTAACCAGACTAACTATGTGTTGCAGTTAATCAGCATTTAGTAGGCAGAGGTATTCAAATCAAATAAATGATAAGGGTGCCCAAACTTTTGCACAGCCTTTTTTTCACATTTGATTTAATTTCACACAACTAAATACTGCTACACCAAATATCTTTGTCTGGAAAACACCCCAGCACTCAGTGTTAACTAGAAAAGTAATATTACAATATTATATTGATCTTTTTTGGTGAAGACAGGAAATTATCATGCAGCCTCAGAGGGGTGCCTAAACTTTTGCATACGACTGTATATATATCTAGACAGTGGCGGACTCAGGGGGGGGGGCAGGGGGGGCGACCGCCCCCCTTCGTGCCTCCTTGGTTGAAAAAGCGCGCTAAAGTGCCGTAAAGAGTGGCGAATTACGAGAGAAAATCCGATAACGTGCTCAATGAGTGCCCTTCTAATGCCCTTACAGTGCCTACATGGTTGAAAAATTGCTCTCTAGAGTGGTGAATATGAGAGAAAGTGCCTTATTGGCTGCTCTTTACATAGGAAAACAATTATTGAGTGCCCTCTATGGTAACCCTTCATACAATGAATTATGATGATGTGCCCTCTAGAGCAAGAAATGTGCCCTTTTAATTTTTTCGCCCCTGCCCTTCAAACAGTCTGAGTCCGCCACTGTATCTAGATATATATATCTGTGTTGTCCAGGTTTTTCACAAATCAAAGGTGGCAACCTTACTGTGGACCTCCTGAGAAACTTTTCAACAATTAGTAGCAGTTACAGTGAAAAGTATGGCCGTCACATCTCAATGGTGCACTGCAGAATCATTTTACCGCCTGACAGCGTTTCCCTTAATCTCTCATGCCATCTACAGTGTAGACGAGGAGAGATTGAGGGGAGGACGGGTGGATATTGACGTGCACCCTTTCAGTGCGGTGTGTGAATATGATGCGGCATTATAAAAGCGCGAGGAGAGCCCAGTCGTTTTTACTCTCCATAGCAACGACCTCTGCATCTAGCTCTGCATGCGCACATGCGACCTGATATTGCTTAGTCTGCTGTCTGCTTCCTGGACGTCGGAATCCGCAACATTCCCTTGCAATGATCACTGTACAGTCTATCGGATGGGCCGGCTGAACAGTGTTGCTACGTTACGGATAATTTGAGGATGGTGGTGGTTACCTAATAAGATGAACTGGACGGCTTACATGAGAAAGGATTCGGTGCTCAACTTATGATGAACGGAATTTGCGACAACCAACTTACTTTCATACATTCTTAACTGTTCAATTATATATTACAATGTTACAAATCGGAGATGAACTGGGCTATTTTATAGCGGTATTTCTACTGATTATGTTTGGTGCTCGGAGCGCGGTGGGTGCGTCCATCGTAACCGCATCGCTTTATGTCTTCATCGTGATGTTTCGGTTCCCTCAAGTGCCCACTGACCAGGCTAGCAGGGTATTGAGGCCCAACGCGCTCGCAAGCGCCGGGGTCCCCGTGGTGGCGCGCCGTGGAGGTGGACACGACGCTCCTGAGAACACACTTGCAGCGATCAGAGAGGTGATTTATCTTCATGAGCCTCTCTTGTACACAGAATCATTGAAGCTATTTAGCATTCGTCATGGATAACCTTTGTAGTTGGTAAGATTGTTTTGCAGTGTTAATGCGAAAACAACGTTTTATGAATAATTGGAAATCCAAATGAGCACAGATGAGTCATGAAGTTTGATTATAATGTATTTGTTTAATTACACTTAAAGGCGATCTTATTCTATAATTGACTTCCATCATGTCTACCAACTGACCGTCTACACCCCCTGTTCACCCCCAGGGGCGTAGCCATTAGAGGCCTGAGGGGAGGGGGGGAGGGAGGGCATTTACATGTCTGGACCCTAGATTTCTAATCGCTTACAATCAAATCAAACAAAGATTGGTTAGATAGAAATACATTTTAAAACAGAACATTAAAAAAGAAGGGTCACTCCCCTGGTTCACCCTCGTCTACTTCCTGTGTCAGGCCAGCAGGAACGGCGCCACCGGGGTGGAACTGGACCTGAGTTTCACGGCCGACGGACACCCGGTCCTGATGCACGACGACACCGTGGACCGCACCACCAACGGGACCGGGCTGGTGAGCAAGCTGCAGCTGACCCAACTCAGGAAGCTGGACGCTGCCTCGGGACACAGGCTCAGGTGGGTCATGTGGGTGTAGAATCACTAGATGGTAGCCTACAGGAGTAGGCCTGTGTATGTCAGGGATCTTCAAGCCTGCTCCTGGAGAGCTACCTGCCTGTTGGGTTTTGCCCCAACGACACTTGTTTGACCTGATTTCGGGGGGCGGGGGTCAGGTGGCTCAGCGGTTAGGGAGTCGGGCTATTAATCAGAAGGTTGTTGGTTCGATTCCTTGCCATGCAAAATGACGTTGTGTCCTTGGGCGAGGCACTTCACCCTACTTTTCCCTGTACTTACTGTAAGTCGCTCTGGATAAGAGCGTCTGCTAAATGACTAAATGTAAATGATTCAACACTAGTTACCTAAACAACCGTCTCGTTATAAGAATCAGATATGCTAGACTAGTGTTGGAGTGAAACACAGGGTTAGGCTCCCAGGAGCACGTTCCGATGTACGGTACCATCATAAAGGCCCTTGTCTCATCTTACCCCAATCCCACATGAAGTTCTAACAGCTAAACCAAGGGGGCGCTGGGGAACTGTAGACATACCTTACGACAGAGTCACATCTACTCGTGTATTTAGTCGTTTTCCTTTACAACCGCAAAGGGAGCTCTGATAGTATGCTATGGTTCTGGTTTTGAACATGTAGCAACTGGGTACGTAGATGAAGGCTGTTGTTTCTCAAATAAATATTAGAATCATTATGAATAGAGACACTCAAGTATAGGCAGACCCTCAAACTGATTTCGAGAGACATGTTCGACCCTTTCGTGCCTTTGTCTCAAGTCGGCATGCTGCTCACGCGTTGGTTCTGGACACCAAATCAGAGACTGTGAGAACATACATGGTCGATGAAGCGAGCCAGATATAGCGGTGACTTTTCCGATATAGCGACAGCAACGTGCTACTGTTGTCGCTCCCGTGTCTCCAGGGAGAGGTTCAGGGGAGAGAAGGTCCCAACACTGGAGGAGGCTGTGGAGGAATGCCTCAAACACCAGCTGACCATCATCTTCGATGTCAGAGGTCAACCCGATCAGGTATTTGCAACACAGGCCCCAATGCTCGACCCCTTTAGTATGACGAATGACAAGCATGCGCCGTGATTTATATCGAAGGGAAGGTTACACTCAGACACCAGCTGTTTAAGGCAGTAACCCAGCAAGGAAACTCGCCCAGTTGATTCTAAAGATGTCCTGCCTTGCACACATGGTCACGGAGGAATTCTACAGCCCCTTGGCAGTGGCTTACTAAAATATCCAGCAGCTGTGCTGTACAGCCACTGGCCCAACAGTGTAGGCTGAATTTGACTGTATTTTATTGAGAGTTTGAAGGATTTTCGTGGTTCTAGTCGCCTATGGCGACAACCCAGTGTGTCATTGTTGTCCAAGTGCAGGTTAGGGTAAGTTTCCTGCAGGCTGTTTTTGTCCTCTGTGAAAATGTCCCCTCCCTTCTCCAGGCTGCCTGGGCGCTTGGGGAGATGTATAAAAAGCAGCCGGTCCTTTACAACTCTAGCATGGTCTGCTCCTTCGAGCCCAAAGTCATCTATAAGGTCATTTCCTTTATCTCGCTACTGGATTCTTTTGTATGAACATCTAGACATTTTAAAGTGTTTCTCCTTCGAAATGAAGTTTCATTAGAACAAAACCCTAAAACATCTTTCAAACAAAGATACAAATATGCCCTTATAATTCATTTAATTTGATATTTTTTATTAGAAATAACGGTTAACAATTTGTGGTTCTGTTTGAGTAAAATGTTTTTCCAAACATGTTCATCCCCTAGTGGTCTGTCACATGACCATTAACATGTCATCCCCTAGTGGTCTGTCACATGACCATTAACATGTCATCCCCTAGTGGTCTGTCACATGACCATTAACATGTCATCCCCTACTGGTCTGTCACATGACCATTAACATGTCATCCCCTACTGGTCTGTCACATGACCATTAACATGTCATCCCCTACTGGTCTGTCACATGACCCTTAACATGTCATCCCCTACTGGTCTGTCACATGACCATTAACATGTCATCCCCTACTGGTCTGTCACATGACCCTTAACATGTCATCCCCTACTGGTCTGTCACATGACCCTTAACATGTCATCCCCTACTGGTCTGTCACATGACCCTTAACATGTCATCCCCTACTGGTCTGTCACATGACCCTTGACCTGACTGACCTCTGAACTCCACTACCCAGATGCGTCAGGCGGACCCCCGGGTGATCACGGCTCTGGCTCACCGGCCCTGGAGCCTCAGCCGGTTTGGGGACGGCACCCCTCGCACCCTGTCCAGCTGGGGCCAGTACTGGACCGAGGTCCTGGACGTGCTTCTGGACTGGGCCCACCACCACGTGCTGTGGAACCTGTGTGGCGTCTCCGCCATCCTCATGCAGAAGGACTACATCTCCCAGTAGGTGCAGCCGTTACACTTCCTGTTCTCCTGGTTCAAAAGATCAGATCAGGTTTATTTCAAAGTAGGTTTTTACACATTGGAGGAATTTACAATGGTACTAACAATAAACATAGGAAGTAGAAAGATAAATAAATTGTACTGTAGTAAAAGGCAAACATATAAAATATAATTGACATTAAGATAACTAATGATAATTGAGAATGAAGATGGCTCATGCATGGGTTATATCCTGGTGTTCATCTCTCTTCAGTACCAAGGCCAGAGCTTGGTTTAGGAGCTACACCTCTGCTTATGACTCCTCTTGTGGTTTCCTTGTCTTCTCTCTTCTCCCCCTCCAGGGATTACGTCCAGTACTGGGCCCAGAGAGGGGTGGAGGTGGTGGGCTGGACAGTCAACACTGCTCTGGAGAAGCAGTTCTACCAGGAAGCTCTGAAGATCAGCTACATCACCGACAGCCTGATGGAAGACTGTGATTACTGAGTCAGGTGTACACACACACACACACACACACACGCTCACACTCATATAAAACAGGCATCACTTTGTCATCAGAGTAAGACCAGGTGTTTCTGTTGAGAAACTAAGATTGTACTGCGTGTGTCTTTACACTGGGGCGTAATGGCCCCATCTGGATTGTGTCAGTAAAGCAGCTTCTCTCATGCACTTCTGTACAGGGGCGCCAACAGGAATTTTGGGCCCCATGGAAAAAAAAGAGACAAATATTTGATAATTTCCATTAGTTTCTCTATTTTCTGGGGCCCCTGTCAGTCAGGGACCCTTAGAATGGTCATAACTTCCCCCCCCCTATACAGCGCCCCTGCTTCTGTACATAGTCCCACTCCTACCAGATCAGAGATGTTTCAATCTCAATTTGGAGTCTCCAAACTCTCTGCCTTTCTGACTTACTACCTACCAGCAGCACTACCATGACACCTCTCTTGGCCTAAGAACCCCCAAATACACATTTATTACTAGCATACATATTCTGATACCTCATATCAAATCGAATACAAAGTCTACATTTATGACGCAGATGTAACAACAAAAATATGAAGTGTAACATTTATCTTATTAATTGTTGAAACGTAAGCCTACAGGGATGTAAGAAAGAATGCAAATTGATAGGTCGGATGTAAATTGAATTAAAACAATTATAATCATCCATCCCCTCATCTGCCTGCAGTGGTGTTTGAATAAGTGGTCACACAGGTTTTGATTTGTGATGAGGTAGTAAATGTGCTGTGTTAAAAGGTCACTGTGGGCGAGTCCTACTGTCTATATCAGACTTAAGGTCCATGCCGATGGGACAGGTTAGTCTTTGACATCTAGTCTGAGGATAAAGGCGGCGAAAAACGTAATATTCTCAAGGGGACTTTACAACGGTCACTGTCCCTTTAAGGGCGGAGGGAGGCGTGTCACGACGTCAACTGGACTATTACGTTTTCACTGTGTGCGTAGGGTGGCCATGTGAATGACAACCCTGTTTCATCACGTATGACATTGTACTGCCTCAGAAGAGCCAGCCAAGGACCAAACTTGCCTACTCACCGAACGGATTGAATGAAGAGGTCAGCGAGTACAGGGCCAAGCGACGTAGCAAAAAAGATAAACCTTGATTTTTTAAAGATGCGCACTCATTTAGGTTGATTTTTAGTCCGAGAGAAACTGCTTTATGGTAATGTTGCGTGGAAGGGTATCAAGGAGTTTTGCCCTATAACCGCAAATTAGATTGAGTAGAAATGCTAAAACAAATTTGAAAATATCTGTACATGACGGGAAGAAGATCTCACCGTGGATACTACGTCAAATTTAGACATTTGAAATATTTTTTTATTGCATTGGCTATTGGAAGTGTTTTTGGTTCCTAAACACCATTGCCTTAAACAAAGCACAACCGAACCTAAGCACATTGGACTCAATACTGGGACTGAGGTTTATTTGGAATTTGCCGGCGCATGATGTACACAATTACCAAAGGCCCCAGCAAACTCGTTACACAGCGACGAACAGGTGAGCCTGCAACTCACGAGTCGCACGCACGTCAAAGTGACCTCTTGTGCACACCCCCACGTGGATACAAAATACTTATCAATAGCCTATTGATCTGCTGTTCCGATTTATTATTACGAACGCAATTAGTTACATTTGTCATGAGCAATATGTCTCAAATCATTGTCTGTTACAAGGTCCTACGCAGCCGATTGACAACAAAATCAACGAATTCAAGCACAAACAAACTCCTTGGATTGTTGCCGAGTAAGTATTCTATGTCCTTTTATAAGATGACGATATGACATGCTAGCTACATTGTAGTAAGCACTTTAACATTCAGTTGTCTTACGTAGTGACGCTCCACTTGCCGGCAGTGCTAGGCTACTTTGCTAAAAAGTTTTGCAAGCATGGATAATTAAATCCAACAACCGAGCCATCCAAGCCGCAAAGGCCCTATCCCACCGCTGCCATCTGTGACATTGAGCCGAAACGTAAGATGACCTTGATCTAAGGGGGAAGGTTACACGCGAGTCGCAAAGCAAGCTTGGTCATGCCGGTGTTGCAGTATTCCAACTACGTGCTATGATAGGCTGTATAGGATTTAGCACTCTGACCTAGTGAACCGCAGTTGTTCCGATCTCACCTTGTGGCACGAGTATTTTCGACCTAAATATAGCCTAACGTTCATTTTTTTGAAAAACTGGTCGGCATAATATTTCTCGTCAACAACGGGGGTTCAGTTTGCTCAGTCACTGTCCAAACTGCTTGCTCAGAAGTCAAAGCGTATATGCTTTAAAACCTATTGCGTAAATATTTTGCAATATTAGTTCAGTAGTCTGCTGATTAATTAAGTCGAATATATTTGACTAAAATGGCAATCTTGTCTGCAAAATAACTTGGTTTCGTGTTTGTCTTTACCCCAGCATCCCTTCCCCTAAACTTGTATTTAACCGTCTGAACGGAAAGAAGCATCACCCGCAGCCAGCTGTGCAGGTACACACACAGGCCGACGGCTTCACGGCTGCACATGAGGAGAACGTAACGTTTGTGAATGCAGGTAAGACAAATATTCGTGTTCTGTGGGTCTACTGGCATCAGGGCTAAAGTCTCACGCATTCGCCGCGGGACTCGCGCATTTCAGCCATCGATCACGGTCTCACGCAACACCTTATATTTATTACGCATTTCAGCTTGTCCCGCTATATAGCAGTACAATTAATGATATCACGCTGCACACCCTCCAAAGCGTCACAGCTGAACTGGGACTGATAGGCAGCGAGCAGAAGATAGCTGCTCGCCCTTCCACTCCTCATACACCCTTTAGCAGGATCATATGAAAGGAGACCAGTTCAACAACACTGTGTTGAGGTCTACCACAGCCATTGAAATGTGGGTTATTGTCATTTGGTCGTCTAGAGGCCTAGGAGAGGGGTAAATGACCACAAAGATGTGATCCAAAGGGGAGTTTTTGTCTGAGAGAGTTCTGAACAGTGACCTAGTTAACTGTAGAGTAGCAGTGTATTCTGAACATCCAATCACCTCTTTGACTCACTAGGCTATACAATTCCTTTGTTAAGCTTGTTCATTCATTCCTGTTGAGCCAGTGTGTGTCGCTTGGGTGTTGGTGAATGCTGGTCAGAGTGGCACATTCACTTAATCACCTTACTGTCTTTCTCGCTCTCTCTCTCTCTCTCTCTCTCTCTCTCTCTCTCTCTCTCTCTCTCTGATCTCTCCTCTCTGTCTCTATATCTCTCTATATCTGTCTCTGTCTCAATCTATCAGGATTACTCTCTTTCTAATCTTTTATCTTTGTATTTCTCACTCACACACATCCCCCGCAATTGAGTAATAAATCAATGTATTTAACTGTGTTAATACAAAAGGGGCGGCAGGCACCTGAGATGTTGTACAGTACAAATACCACACTTGACTTATCCCCACAGAAAGCAATATTGGAAATCTAGGCGTTCAACAAAGGGCAGCTAACTTTCTAGAGTTTGCCCCTTGACTTTTAACGGGGTAATAACATAGGTGTGGCAGAACCAAACTGGCCTCCTATTGGTCAAAGGATTCAGGATCTGTCTGTGGTTCTCTCACATAGGCTGTTGACTATCCTAACATTAACCAATGGCTGTTTTATGTTTAACCCTTGTGTTATCTTCGGGTCATTGGGACAACTTTGTTGCGACAACTTTACCTCATACAAAAATAAAGTGAAGCATTTTCTTTGAACCGTCGGGCTGTCTCAGACCCCCCACAGCGCGAAGGTAAAAAAAAAGAGCTTTTTATTTGTTTTTGTATTGGGTAAAGTTTCTGCAGCAGAATGATGGGTCGTTGTGAACCTTCGGGTCATTGTGACCAAAAGGCAGCACCTAGTCTTAACTCTTTCAAATGCTCATATTCAGGCTGTGCAGTTCTCTAATAGTGTGTGTGTGTGTGTGTGTGTGTAGCCTGGCAGGAGGTAGTGCAGCAGGTGGAGGAGGGGCCAGGCCAGGAGCAGGAGGCCCAGGGCCCGGTCCACTACACAGAGACCACCCCCAGCCCCCACATGAAGGGTGAGAGGGACATTCTGATCTGCTCCATCTCCTAACATTCACCTTCTCCTAACACTCATCACCCACCCACCACCTCCTCCTAACATTCACCCCCCACCTCCTCCTAACATTCACCCCCCACCCCCTCCTAACATTCACCCCCCACCCCCTCCTAACATTCATCTCCTCCACCACGCACCACCTCCTTTTAACATTCACCCCCCATCTCCCAAGACCTAACATTAATTTCCTCCTCCACCACCTCCTTCAAACATTCACCCCCCACCCCCTCCTAACATTCACCTCCACACACCACCTCCACTGTTCCAGGTTAGGACCCACATCAGGACTGTAACATCCCCCTCTCCTCTCCCCAGACTTTGTTCCTCTGGATCTGGACGAGTGGTGGGCCCAGCGCTTCCTGGCCAACATAGACAAGCTGTCCTGATGGTGCCTCCCTCCCTCCCTGCCCAGGCTGGCTCCTGCTCCCTGGAGGAAGCTGCTGCCAGGGGGGAGACCCACGGCGTCCTGCCCAGCCAGGGGTCCTGGAGGTGGGGACGAGACTGGCCCAGGAGTGCCTCCCAGCCCGGCGACGGCAGGTCACATGGGAATGACAGGCGCTGGGTCGCCGGCAACTCCTTTTTGTCAGAACTTTGTCTTTTTTTCTTTGCATTTTGAAAAACAAGCGCTATGCAAATGGTACAAATGACGCTCGCTGGTGTCCTGACAACTGATTCGCAAAGAATCTCCTGGAAGATCGAGTCTGGAATGTTGTTCGTCACTGTGGACTACGATGCGTGCGCCTCAAACGCAGTAAATTGTATTTTCAAAAATCCTGTTGTGAGTAGCGTTTGATTTACCACTCTGGTGTGGGGGGGAGAGGAAATAGTGGGGGTCTGATGCAGATCTTTAAAGGGGTTTTATATGAAGGGTCTACGCATCAAGAACACATGCCTCTCGGGGATAAACAAAGGACTTGTGAACAACAAGCCTCTTGTAGGGTTAGGGGGACAGGTGACTGGGCCCCCTCTGAGATGGGCCCCTGGTGGAGTCAACAGGTGGTTTCTAATGTGGGTGGTATTTTTGTTGTTGTTGCAGAAAGCAAGGCTATTAGGTACAGGTACAGATTTTATTCACAATCACCTAAATCATACCTGACAATCAGGACCCCAGATCACATGCTTGGATAGATCAAAACTTGTTTACTGATGTTGATGTTGGGGGCACTGAACTTTACACTAATGGGATGATAACTGTCTGATGAAGTTGAATCCATAGCGTTGTTTCAATGTTATACATCTACAGCTGCTAGTTGTGTCAAAACCAGGGAGATTTCTCCAAACAAATTAAGCCAAAGTGGTACAAAAGACAAACTTAAATGACAAAACCAGAAAAAGTGTGCAGAAATTTAAAAAAAGGGACGAGCTGTAACAGGTTAAACTGTCAGCAATGACTTGAAATCCATTCACTTGTACCAGTCTCACTTCCAAGCACAAACGCCACTGTACCCAACAACACCCTCACACCTTCGCACTCACTGGCCCGGCCGTGGGGACCTGCAGTCGCATGATCCACCATTCTGAACATGCAGAAAAACACTCGACAAAAACACACAAAGAGAAGAGCTGTAGAGATTTGACGACACGAGAAATGACCGTATCTAGCGCTGGAGTACAGGGGTTCACGCATGAAGCGACACGTTCTCTCCATCCAAGCATGGAGGCAGTAAAGACCTCCTTGCTCTCGAGTCCTTTTCCTCGGAGCTCACTAGAGCAGAACGCCGGGTGGAAGAGCAGGCTTCAGGTTGAGGGGCGTCGTTAGGACAGGCTGGGCCGTTAGTAGTGTGGGTGTGTGGAGGCTTTAGGTGCCAGCCCTGGCAGTCTGAGAGTGTGTGTGTGTGTTTCAGTGCTTCTCCAGAGCCTTGGTCAGCAGCTCGTTGAGGCGGGAGATCATGGGGCGGGGGTCGTCGTTGAGGCCGGCAGCGATCATGGCGTTGTCGTAGATCTGAGGGACGGGGGACGGGGGGAGAAACGTTACCTTGGTGACAAAAGAAACCACCTGTCCCAACCCGGTGAATAGGACACGAGTCGATGGCTTGATTTAAACACTGTCGGCAACATTCAAAACTTTCAACTGCCATAAAACACGTTTGCGGCATGAATCCAAACTATGCCTGTGTGTGATCATATAATGACTCAGCTAGGTGTGTGTGTGGTGGTGTGTCTCCGAAGCCTCCGTGTACCTGCTCCAGCAGCAGACCAGCCAGTTCAGAGTCAGACTCCTTCAGGGCGTGCATCTTCTTGATCAGGTCGTGTCTGAGGCGCAAACAGAGACGAGAGGAGAGGGTGAGCGTTCAAAACGGGACAGTTGCAAGAAGGTCCCGGGTTTGATTCCCGCCCGGGGCCCTGTTCGGTGCTCAGGTGGACCATCTTCCGGGTCTCTCTGTGGTGTGCCCGTTTTCTGTCAGGTCCTACCCAGCGTTGATCTCCAGGGTGGGCTGCAGGATCTGGGCTCTCTCCTCCGGGGTGCGCGCCAGCTGCTGGGTGCGGAGGAAGTGTCGGGCGGCGCCCATCTCCAGCACGGTGATCATGGCTGGGTGGGTGTCCAAGCGAGGGGTCACCTGGGGAGACACGTCGATCAAGCAGTCCACCAAGAGCCATGTGTGAGGAAGACTACGTGAGCCAGAGGGAGACAGAAAGAGAGAGAGAGGTACAAGACTGTACCTTGATGTTGATGACTCTAGGACCCAGGGAGTTCCTCATCCAGGCCAGCAGGTCCTCTGCCTGCTCCTCTGTGAGACGCTCCGACGCTACAGAGAGAGAGGGGGAGAGGTCGAGGGAGAGAGAGAGATGGGGAAGGAGAGAGGGAAGGAGAGAGAGGGAGAGAGAGGGGGATAGGGAGGGAGGGGGATGGGAGAGGATGGGAGAGGGGGGGGAGAG
Organism: Mallotus villosus; assembly: GCA_903064625.1. Taxonomy (NCBI): domain Eukaryota; kingdom Metazoa; phylum Chordata; class Actinopteri; order Osmeriformes; family Salangidae; genus Mallotus; species Mallotus villosus. The sequence continues at coordinate 93,452 of CAEFZP010001014.1, forward strand.
GTGGAAGAGAACTGAGTTGTACAGCTGTGTCTGTTTCAGTTTAGTTCTGAGACAGCCCTAAAGAACAACCCGTACCATACAGTACGATGTGTAAAGTCGTGCGTGTGTGTGTGCGGTCTTACCAGGCTTGGCATCCTGGTATTTCTCCTCCTTATAGTGGTCGACGACGATGTCAGTCTCCACGGAGATGAGCTTCTTCTTGTCAAAGTCGCGCAGGTGCAGCAGGGTAAGCTCATCAAACTGCTCGTAGCAGAACAGCACCTGGACGAGAGAGAGAGAGACAGAGAGAGAGAGAGAGAGGAAACGGTCAGAGCAGTGAAACTGACAGCCATAACAGTTCACTGTGATGTGTGTGTGTGTGTGTGTGTGTGTGTGTGAGGCCTCACCTCCATGTCCTTCTGCTTCATGGCCTCGTAGTACGGCGAGTGCTCGGCCAGGTGGCGGTTGGGGGCACACAGGTAGTAGATGTTGCGCGTGCCGGCCTTCATGCGGCTGCTGTACTCCGTCAGGTTGGTCTGCTGGCCCGCCGGCAGCGCCGACGACTCGTACCTCAACAGCTTGGCGATGTCTTCCTGTAGAGAGGGGACCGTGTGTGTGTGTGTGTGAGAGAGAAGGAGTGTGAAAGGTAAAACACAACATATAAGACAAACTACGATTTTTTGTCCACTGTTTTACTCTACTCTGCAGTTCCAAGTAGATCTGGGTCAAAGTCATCATTTCAACCCCCCTCTCTCATGACTGTCTCCAGACACACGCATCAACACTTTAGTTTGGTCGCCCCCCCCCACCTTGACGTCCTGCTCGTTGGACGTGACGATGCCCTCCCTCATGAACAGGCCGTAGTCCTCGAAGAACTTGGCGTACTTTTCCGGATCCTTCCGGCTCTGCTCCAGCAGGAAGCGGATGATCCTCTGCTGGAGGACGTCCCTCAACTTCCTGTAAGGGAGGGGTCAGGAGAGAGGGAGGGGAGGCGATTGGTTGAGCAAACCGAAAGAAGGAGTGGGATTGGCTGGCTGTGAGTGATGTGGCTGGATTTAGACCTGATGAGGGTGCTTTCTTGTAGAAGTTCTCTGCTCAGATTCAACGGAATGTCCTCGCTGTCCACCACACCTGTGGACACACACACACACACACACACACACACACACACACACACACAGACAGGGCGTAGCCAGAAGGTTATTTTTGGGTCATCCCTTTTTAAAATGAGGGGGCCACCAAAAATATACATCTACATTTCCTTCATTTCTATTGTAAGCAATCAGAAATCTGGGGGGTAAAGTGTGCAGGTTTAGGGGGGCTGAACATGTAGGTGAAGGGGCCTAGGCCCCCCCCAGGCCTAGTGAGTGTGCAGGTTTAGGGGGGCCACAGTGAGTGTGCAGGTTTAGGGGGGCACAGTGAGTGTGCAGGTTTAGGGGGGCACAGTGAGTGTGCAGGTTTAGGGGGGCTGACCTCGGAGGAAGCGGAGCCACTTGGGCAGGATGTCGGTGGCCTTGGTCTGGATCAGAACCTTCCGGCTGTACAGCGCCACGCTGGAGCCCATCTCCCTGCTCACGTCGAACATGGACGGCTTCTGCTCGCACGCACACACACACACACACACACACACACACACACAAAGTTAACTATGAACCCAAATGTTCTTCGAGCGAGCAGTGGTTAAGTGGGTAGCATGCTCAGTGAGTTACTCACACTAAACTACAAAAGTCCAAATTCATCCAGCTAACTAGCGCGCTCACTGTTTCACTTCCTGACACACACACACACACACACACGCACCGCGTCGGGGACGTAGAAGATGCTGCGGATGTTGAGCGGGGCGTCGGCGCGGTAGTGCAGCGTGTAGCGGGGCCGGTCGTACGACTGAGCCACGTAGCGGTAGAACTCCTCGTGCTGCCACTCGCTGATCTCCTTCGGCTCCATCATCCACAGGGCCTGGGGGGGGGGTGGGGTGTGTGGGTGTGGGGGGTTAGGGTTAGACAATGCCAGACAAGGAGTTGAGAACTTTTCCTGGTTTCATTTCACACGATTAGTAAAAACACATTTGGTACATCGCTATGAAGAAACTGTAGAGGGGAAACGTTTCCTTTCCATCGGTTACTAAGGCAACTGCTATGCTAACAGATATCCAGTCATCCCCACTGCTCTCATGCAGGCGTCAGCAGACGACTCAAAGGTAACAGTTATCTATCGGCTCGGGTGGCCCACGTATGAAACCATGGAGACGGAAGGTTCTGGGAAGTGGAGGAGCAGAACAGGAAATGGTCAGGTCACCTGGAGAGTGTTGAGCCTTCGTCCGTTGAGGAAGATGGGGAAACTGACAAAATTGCTGTACTTGGTCACCACCTCTGTAACAGGACAAACACACAATGTCACTTCTACCTTCTGATACACCTCAGGTGACTGGCTAGTTGGTCCGTAACAGTCTGGGCCTGGCTGGCTTCTGAATAAACAGCTATAACTGTGTGTGTGTGTGTGTGTGTGTGTGTGTGTGTGGTGGTGTGTGTGTGGTGTGTACCTTTGACTCTGTCCTCGGTGGAGAACTCCTTGCAGTCGTCCTTGAGGTGCAGCACGATCTTGGTGCCCTGTCTGACTCCGCTGGCCTCGGCGATCTCAAACACCCCCGACCTGCGGAGGGGGGGGGAAGGGGCAGGCGTGGCGCTTCAGTGTCTTTGGGTCAAACACGGCTGCTTTCCAGAACGTTCCTTCATCTGAGAGCAAGATGTGCCTGCTCTCCCCTTTATCTCGTTCACGTCTCACCCTCTCATGTCCTCCCCCCTCTCTCCCTCCCTCTCGACCCCTTCCTCCCCCAGCTCTCCTACCCGTCGGAGGACCACTTGTATCCGGGCGCCCCGGGTTCAGCAGACTGGGAGTACACGTCCACGTGGTCCGACACCATGAAGGCAGAGTAGAAGCCCACGCCGAACTGACCGATGATGGAGCTGCTGGCCTCCGCCTTGCTCTGCAGGGCATCCAGGAACGCCTGGGGTGAGACAGTGAGAGAGAGGGGGGACAGAGAGAGAGAGGGGGGACAGAGGGGAGACAGAGAGAGAGAGAGAGAGAGAGGGAGAGAGACATAGACAGAGACAGAGAGAAACAGAGAGAGAGACAGAGAGAGAGAGAGAGAGAGGGAGAGAAGAAGAATAAATAGGAGGAATGTGCAACGATTTAATGCGCTCTCAAAACAAGAGAACATGAAAGAGAAAGAAAGCAGGTAGGAGAGAGCGCTTACCTTGGAGCCGGAGCGGGCGATAGTTCCCAGGTTGGCCACTAGTTCCTCCTGGCTCATGCCTACCCCTGTGTCCTGGAGAGAGACAAGATGGTAGTTGCATCTACTACGAAAGGAAGAAGGTTGGTGTGGTGCAACAGGTGGTCTCCTGAAAGTCCTCTAAAAATGTAAAAGGCTTTTCTCCTATTTTTAGGGCTACTTCTGCCATCAATCAATCAATCTAAATTAAAAGTATGACAATTTATAGGAAACATACAGTGAATGTTAAAGACTGTTTGCTGTGACATGGCTGCAGTAAATGTTCTATCCAGCAGGTGGCGGAACGACTCTGGTTATATAGGATAGTGAAATAAAATGGAAGCATCGCAGCAGTGTTTCAATGTCCTGCTGTTTAAGTCCAACTCAGGGGCTCGAGTTGGCCCGATTTATCCAAAACAGCCATTATAAACACATCCTTAGACAACCAAAACATGCACAGGAAAGAAACCAGGCGACCGTTTCCCTTGTGAAAAGTTTGCTGTGGTTGGGGGGGAGTGAACGGGGTTGCTTACCTGGATGGTGAACGTGCCCTTGACGGGATCTGTCTGCAGGTGGACCTCCATGGGCGCCGTGTCGCCCCCTCCCGTAATCAGCTTGTGGCGCAGCTTCTCCAGGGCGTCGCTGCCGTTGGAGATGAGCTCGCGGATGAACACCTGGGGGATACGGAGGGAGGACACCCAGCTGGGGGGAGCTTTTCCTGGTCACGGCAGTCGGTGTGTATCTAACCAGACGGCCTCAACATAGCTGAGGTTCATGGATTATTCTAAAGGTATTACTGTGATGGAATTAATCGCTGTATGGATAGGTTCATCATTCAGAGCTGATCTCAGCCATGACCCTTGTCAGCCACAAGGTCTTTTACATTACACTCAGCGCCGCTAAAGTGCTGGTTCCCTGACCTGCTAGCCCCAGTGGTACCCACCTCCTTCTCCGAGTAGAGAGACCTGGCCACAATATCCAACAGCTTCTTCGTCTCAGCCTGGAACTCGTGCTTGGAGGCCGAGCCTGGATAAAAACAACGCTACTCCCGTCACAATCTCTTTATCGTTGTAAAACCACTCGGCGCTCGGCTGGAGGTGGACAGACAGTATTATAATATGGACAGCTAGTCACTTCACCTGCTACACTCTCGGTATCGCTGATGATCGTGTGCAGGGGCTCTTCCTCCGGGACCTTCTCGGCCTCCTGTGTGCTGTAGAAGGAGCACTGGGTGAGGCCCGTGTGCCGGGGGCTCCATAACCGGGGTCTAGACCATCTCTCCTGCTGTCTTACCGGGGCGTCTGTAGACGAGGGGACAAACGGGTTCGAGGATGCAGTCGAATCTTAAATATAGACTAGTGTCAGTGCCAAACTCAAATGATGTTAGCTAGGTTCATGTTCTACACACGCCATCACTATACGAAAGCCAGACAACCATTCGGCACGTTAAATTGTGATGGTTAATTAAATGGTGAGTGGTGTTTGTTGCAACTTAAAGCCAAAAAGTTAGCTATCTTGCATCATATTACTTGTATCACTGTTATGAGACAGTCAGTAAACTGTTCGGCTTACCTCCTGCAAACGTGCTAGTTACAACCCTACAGCCCAATCCTCGTCCAGTTGACAAGAATCTTGAATTGGCCTTTTGAGACGACCCCAAAGCAAATTGAAACAATTTGAGACACCGAGACATTTTAAAGCAGTGAGAGGTCGTTTGACCTATTCTTCACACGCTTAACAGATGTACGACAGCAACTGACGCAAGTAGGACCTCTTTGCGTCGCACGATAACGACGTCAGAGGAGTAGCGAGTCAACTGCCTGTGTACAAATATTTTTACGACGCAGCTCGTAGAGATGAGCAACTAATCTAATTTCAAGCGAATACCTCCGTAACAAAATCCAATGCGTTTAAACCTGTTAAATTTGTGATTACGTGTACGACACTAGGTGTAACAAAAGGTTTCCGTTATATTGGACGTTTTAATAAATATACCTTATACAATTCGGACGATTTTTTTTCATACAACACAAAATGGACCAGAGTGAATTTGTCTGTTTCACACAGTTTATTTAACAATATGGTATATAAGTACGAAATGGGTCATTTAACCAGTTTGTACAGTGATTTCTTTCATTTCTTTTCTGCATATTTACAGTATTGTCCACCTGCATGATTTACATTAGAGAACAGCTCACCCTCGATTCAAGTTTAATGCATGAGGAAATAGGATGCACAGAACTCTCTCCAGACACAAACCAGCAGTCTAACAGGAAAACCCCAGCACACAGAGGGAACTTCTTCATGAGAAATACTTTAGATTGAAGGAGAAAGAAAAGCAATAAATCTTTCAACATCTGCGAGAGCGAAATGCTGCCTCCAAGCCAGTAAACGTAACATTCCGGCATCTGTGAATGGACAAGCTTTGTGGACCGGCACCGCATGTATGTTTGGGTTGTGCGAAAGCTGCTAGTTCTATACATATATCCTTATCACCCATAGACCCCCGCAAAAAGGAAAGGACTCTTTCCTAAAGGCATGTCCATTTCAAATATGGTATATTAGAATAAATTAGCCAGGAATGGAGAGGGAGCGAGATGCGAAATCTGGCAAAAAGTTACCAGACAAATTATTGTACAGTCTTTTCAACACAAAAAATGCTATTCATTTTTGCAAAGGTACAAGGTACGATTTTGAATAATAAAATGAAACATTTTTTTGTTTTTGTTTTGAGAAGGTTCATAAAAAAAGGTCCATACCAGAGCATAATGAAAGAAAAACAAATTAAAAACAACAAAAAGACCAGGACAAAACTCTTTCATGGCTGGTCTGAACCAAAAAATATATTCTTTGTGTCTTAATTATCCTCTTTAAACAGCAATTATTTAAGTCCTTCCAAGTGTTGGAGGAAATAGCAGTCCCTTGGTTTAAGGGAAACGTTCACAGTCCATAGGCCTCATTTGACTCATTTCTTTGTATTTCTTTTAAACTTTTTTATTTTTTACACCAGTCAGTATAAAAGCTATCAGTGAAAACGCAGAACAAGGCATTTCTTCACGTCGTGAAATGCTACAATCCTTCAACAAACTTCTCTAGTGTGTCTCCCTGTGGTGTCGCCCACCATACTCATGTCACTGCTCAGCCCCCCTCGACCCTGCGTGTTAAGCTGCGGCAGCATGGCGCTCTGCTCCGGGGTGCCCAGGTGTCCCTGCTCCATGGAGCCCTGCATGGGCCCGGCTAGGCCAGGGTGGGGCGAGCCGGCGTGGAGGGCTCCGTGCTGGGGCGAGGGCTGGATGCGGGGCGAGGGGCTGGAATGCGGGGGCGGCAGCGAGGGAGGACAGGGCGACGGCACCGGGGCTGGAGAGCGCACCTGGTTGCCCAGGACGCTGCCCAGGTGAGGTCCTCCCTGGGGCTGGCCCTGGAGCATGTGGGGCTGGGGGCTCATGGCGTTGGCCTGGGCCGGGGAGCCCATCTGCTGCTGCTTGAGCAGCAGCTGCTGCTGCTGCTGCTGGAGCATGCGCTGCTGCAGCAGGTTCTGGGGCCCGTCCATGCCCATGCCGGGCTGGCCCATCTGGGCCATGGGGGGGATCTGGCCCATGGGGACCCCGTTTCCCTGCATCATCTGCTGCTGCATGCGGAGCTGGGTGTAGGTGGCTCCTCCCTGCTGCTGGGGGAACTGGCCCGGGGGCATGCCTCCTTGCTGCTGCTGCGCCTGCTGCTGCTGCGCCGCCTGCTGCTGCTGCGCCTGCTGCTGCTGCATCTGCTGCATGCGGAGCTGCATCCGGCGGTACAGCTGGGGGTTGCCGTTCATCAGCTGGCCCTGGGGCCCCATGGGGGCCATGCCCTGAGGCCCCATGGGGGCCATGCCCTGAGGCCCCGGCTGCTGCGGGGCCTGCTGCTGCTGGGGGGGCATGCCCGGCCTCTGTATCCCCACTCCTGGCTGCATGGCTGCCATGGCCTGCATGCCGGGCTGCGGCCCCAGCATGGCCTGGGGGTTCTGCTGTTGGGGGCTCTGTTGTTGGGGCTGGCTGGCCTGATACTTGGCTGTCCTCTGCTTGATGAAGGCAGCCATGAGGTGGGGGTTGGACTTGAGGATGTTGAGGACCTGCTGCTGCTGCTGGGGCGAGCTGGGCGACTTGAGGGTCCGCAGCAGGTCCTGGAGGGCGTTGGGCGCGATGTTGCCCGGCATCCGGGGCATGCCCTGCTGCTGGGGCCCCGGCTGCGAGGGGCCCTGCGGGGGCATGGCCCCGGGCATCTGGAGGCCCTGCTGCTGGGGCGGAGGAGGCTGCTGCATCATGGGCCTCTGCATGAGCTGCGCCTGCTGGGAGGTGGGGCCCCCCTGAGCCTGCTGGGGCACCATGGGGCCCTGCTGGGGGGGGACCTGGGGGCCTCCCGGGAGGGGGTTCTGCATCCCAGGCCCCCACTGACCCTGCTGCATGGCCTGCATCACCTGGGGGCCCCGGGGCCCACCCATCATCTGCATCTGGCCAGGCATGGGCCCCACCATTCGGGGGTGGTTCATGGGGACCCCGTTCATGCCGTAGTTCTGCTGCTGCTGCTGCTGTTGTTGTTGTTGCTGCTGCTGCTGCTGTTGCTTGGCCTTTGCCACCATCTCGATGTGCATGGCCACCTTGTGGGCCGCCATGGGCCCCTGCTGTTGCTGCGGGGGCTGCTGCTGGGGGGGCATGTTGGGCAGCGGCGACTGCTGCTGATGGAGGGGGGAAGACTGCGGCCCCGGCTTGCCCTGGGGGACGGGCGTGGGGGGCTGGCTGCTGCGCCCGTTGTTGGGAAAGCCCGGCGCCATGCCGCCTGCGTTGGGGGGCCCCGGGGGCTGGCTGGGCAGGGTCTGGGGGGTCTGGGGGGTGCCGGGCTGCTGGGCCGAGGTGGGGGTGCCAGGGGGCGGCTGAGGTAGGTGGCGAGGGCAGGGGCGCCATCCCTCTGCCCGCCATGGTGGCCATCCTCCTCCGCATCATCTGCGCCTGCTGGAGGCGGTGCTGCAGCTGCTGCTGCCTCAGCTTGTGCTTGATGTTGAGGCAGAAGGGCACGGGGCACTTGTTCTCCTGGCAGTGCTTGGCGTGGTAGCAGCACAGGGCGATCAGCTGCTTGCACACGGGGCAGCCGCCGTTGGTCTTGCGCTTGCAGCCCTTGGTGTGCTGCACCACGCGCTTCATCTTCTGGCAGGACGGCAGCGAGCAGTTGGCGTTGCGACACTGGCAGGCGTGGACCAGGGACTGGATGCAGCGCTGAATGCTGAGGCGCCGGCTCTCCTGGGGGGACTTGGACGCCTCGCCGCCCTGGCTGCCGCTGTCGTCGTCCAGGCCCAGGCCCCACTTCACCATCTGGTGCTCGTGGCCCTTGGCGCTGTAGCAGTTGATGCAGAGGTCGAAGTCCTGGAGGAGGGAGAGGACAGGTTTGTAAAACCGGGAGTTGTGTTTACGGCGAGGCGCAACCGACAGGCTGTTGTGTCTGTGTGCATCTGTATGAGTGTGTGTGTGTGTGAGAGAGAATCTGAACACGGTGTTGGCTCCCCTCATGCCACCAATCCCTCTCACCCTCCCCCTCTCACCCTCCCTCCTCCCCCCCTCCTTACCTCGCAGACGGTGCAGTGCCAGCGCGTCTCCACGTGGTGCTTGCACTCGTTGCAGGTGTAGACGAAGCGGTCCTGGCCCTGGTTGTGCAGCTCCACCAGCATGCACATGGAGCTCCACTTGCAGCGCCGCAGCGAGCTGAACTCCCAGTGCTTGTCCCGCGCCAGCGTCAGGAAGGCGTCGCGCCCGTCCATCAGGTCGCACGTCAGCAGGGGGTCGGGGTCCATGATGGGGGGCAGGGTGTTGACGCTGGGGCCCGGGTGCAGGTGAATGACGAAGAACACCTGGGGGAGGAGGGGGAGGAGGAGAGGTGGAGAGGTGAAAGAAAAGCATGTGAGAAAAAGCTGGAAAAACCTTACAAACGGGTGGTGAAGAGCTGTGTGCATGTCAAGTCCAAAACACGTGTCCTGCTACGGCTCACACTTCTCCCCTACCTCCTTGTGCTTCTCCAGGGTGGCGTACAGCTTCTGGGACAGGTCATTGGCCACGTTGGGCATCCCCGGCTTCTTCTTACTGGCTCGACTCACGCTGCTCTTGTTCTTATTGGTCTTCTTGTTGTTCTTCTTCTTGGCGTTCTTGGTTTCGGCCTGGGTTCCCTGGGGAAGGGTCAACGGGCTCTGTTTAGCGCCCGAGAGCTACTTGCACTTGTTGTTAGAGCCCGACCGATATAAGTGTCCTTGGGCAAGGCACTTAACCCTACTTGCCTCTGGGAAAGTCCATGTACTTAGTCGCTCTGGATAAGAACTTCTGCTAAAAGTGACTAAATGTAAACTACAAATAACTACTGTTAGGGAAATCAGTTTGTTTTGTTACGCGTTTCTAGATTTTTATATCGGCCGATATCGGAAAATCGGATTTTTAAATCACCAAATATTTGTATCGGTATCGGCCTTAAAAATCCTTTAGCGGTCAGGCTCTACTTGTTGTGCAGACAGGAGACTAAGCGACCCAGAGTTAAGACGTTGCCACCATATACATTTGTGAGACATGAAAACAAACACTTTACTACAAGGTATCATTATGGTATAAATAATTAAACCATGTATCAATATATAGTAGGGGTGCAACAATTCAACAAGCTCACGGTCGGTTCGGTTTTATGGGTCACGGTTTCGGTTCGGTTTGTTTAGCACATTAGGGGGAAAGAAAAAACATGACCATTTCAGTCTCTCTGTATTTTCGGTGTATGTTCTGTATATCCAGCATAGATGATCATGTTAGATCAGTGGTTCTCAAACTATGGCTACCCTTCTAGTGCTACGCGGAGGAATCTCAGAAATGTTGAAATAACGTAACCAGGGTATCATTGAAATGTGATTTAAAAAGTTTTGCCTTTCCTATAATATTTTTGTTTCGAAAAACAAAAATAAATGTTGGCACGCGCTACTACCTGACTGTTCCTGGGTAGTGGCGCATGCAAACATCCTGCGTGAACTGTGTGTAGCTCAATAGGGTAGGCTTCTGTATTTTAACGTCGGTCATAATGGTGGTACTTGGAGTCAAAGATTTTCTGAGGTGGTACGGGGTGTAAAAAGTTGTGAACCACTGTGTTAGATGTATTACCGCTAGCATACTTACACTTGCCTTGCGTCGTTTGATTTGCCTCCCGTGTTGCCAACTCCTCAGTAAGGAAAGTAGCAGTGCTGCGCGACGCTATAGTGAAACTGACTGCCTGTCAGTGCTTTGGGACGGCAGCACCAGCTGTTCGTTGAGGACAGTACTGCCAAACGAACCAGCAAGTGTCCAACAACACCGGAAAAAGTTGCTAGATTTGTCGCTAGTCGCTTTTGACAATAAAAGTCGCCAGGAGGGTTTGGAAAGTCGCCAGATGTAGCGAGAAAGTTGCTAAGTTAGCAACACTGCTCTCTAGTTCCTTCCAGTACGAGACTTGTCATTGATATACTGACAGTTCATTGGACAGCTAGTCTATGGGAAAGGTTACGGGAAGGGCGAAGGACAAAGCGTGTTAGGTTGTGTTTTCTCGTAGATCCGAAAAAAACGCGGTTTACATGTAAAAAACGAACTGTGATTCGTGTGTTGAACAATTCGGTTTTGCACCCCTAATATATAGCAATCCCCCTCCATCTCTCCCTCCACCCACCAGGGTCCCTCCCTCCCAGTGTCCATCCCTCCCTCCTCACCTCAGGGGTGTCACAGGAGGCCGTGTTCTCCTCCTTCTTGCGCTCCTCCTCCTCCTGCTCCAGCTCCTTGATGCTCTCCTCCAGCACGTTGGGCCAGAAGTCGCCCTCGAAGTACGGCAGCTCGTTGGCGCTGGTGATGCGGTCGTCCGTCGCCTGCTTGAAGACATCCTGCACACACACACAAACCACCCGTCAATGATTTATCTATGAATACTTTTGTTTACTGTTAACCTGTTAAGGAGTAGCGTCGCACATATACGATAGTTCGAAAGCGGGCCCCACAGAGTAAGGTCGCACGTGCGATTCTGAACATTCCAACAGGCTATTTTTCGATAGACAAAAACTATATGACAAACGCTATAGTATGGCTTCAAAATGTACAGTTAGGAGGCTAACAAGTAACACTAGCAGGTAGTAGCATAGCTACGAGTATTATGCTAGGCTGCTAGGTAACGGAAGCTAGCAAGCAAAAATAACAACTCACTCTGGTGGACGCGTCGGAAATATTTAGAACTCACGCATTAAAAGGTTAAATACAGTGCTGTGCAAAAGTCCAAAAGTATAAAAGTGCAGTCTTCATTATTTATTAAAGCATTTTTGCTTTTACTTGTAATTGGGTGTGCTACGCCTTCGGCGAGCACATCCTTTGTTATCTCACATATATTATTCTTAAAGTTTATTTTCCCACCCCTAAGGATGCCTCAATATTTGGACTACATAGAGAACGTGGGTGTCAAACGTTTCGTCTTGGTAGCGATTGAGTTGCTTGTATTCAAATTTACGTTCCGTTGCACAGTTTAGGAGGATACAACGTTTTGTGGCGAAAAGTGAAGCTAACAGAGGCTAATTCGCTAGCCACAGTCACTGACGCTACTAACGTCATAACGTCACGAAAACACGCGTGACTAACTCTCTAGCAGAACATTATTTTAGCAACTCGTTAACTTCTGGGAGATAGCTAACCTAACTAGCTTTGCTGCAAGGCAGCTGCAGAAACACCACAAGCAAATAGGCCAGGGTGATAATTATTTACTCATTTTACTTTGTGATATGAAACACAATTGTGAAGTGTAATGTACAATATAAGCTGATATTATTTCGGAAACAGAAGTCTACTATTTCACTGAAGCATTAGCATCATGACATTAGCCTAAGCCTGTTGCCCGGGCAACACATACTACAGCGGTCTATGATGCATCTGTTTTCAATCGTTAAAATAAACATTCCTCACAAATACATTTTCGTTGTAGGATTTATTATGACATTAGATTACAAGTAAACGCTTTGTTGGTGAAATTATCATTACCTGTGGTTTCAAACCAGTGTAGCTCACTGCATACGCTGTAGCCTACGCGAGACACTGTGTAGCTAACAAAAACATCCACAGCTGTTTAGGAAGTCAAACGGCTACAGAACATGTTCGGCAGTCCCTTAAATCAAAAGTCCTTCAATAGGTGAAACTATCTGACTAGTGACTACTAACCCGAACTTCATTGCCACAGCCTAAACTTGTCAATCTGTTCATGACAAAAATATTTAATTTCAGCCTAAACCGTACAACGGAAAGTTACATTGAATTTAACCAACGCAATCGCTGCCAAGACGAACACTGTAGTAGCCTACACAATTTACAGTAGCCTACCGGGTCCGCTTCTCCACAAAGGGCTATATCGCATTTTGCGTTGTTACTGACAATGATCGCTATGAGCTTTTTATGCATGAGCGATTTTCCACTAAATAAATGTCAATTGTCAATTGTCTTATTTACGTTTTTGGGGGCTTATATTCAGTTAGCAGACATACTGTTTGAATCGCGATTCCATCTGAAATATTGCCAGTGATAACATTGTTACAGTAGCTTCTTTCCAAGGGTGTTCTTAATGAATTATGCAATATGAGTAGGCTAAATGCTTGAAAATATCACTAGAAGGGCAAAACTTAAAGGGACGGACACACCTGCAACCGACGCAAACAAGCACACCCTCACAATTTCCCCAGAGATGGTATGCTCTCTAGTTTGTCTTTATTTGTGCCCAAGACTTTTGATCCGTGGCCGGGCAGATTTGTAATTTCTATGCTTTTTTTAACAGCGATAGTTAAGTATGAAAGGAAAGGTGGTGGGGGGGGCGGATTCGAACCCAGGTCGCTGCACCGTGGTACGCGCTCCACAAGACCCTCCCCCCACCCCTCGGCCAGGCAGCCAGACTGCCGGGGCTCCCCGCCGTGCTCACCTTGTAGTCGTGCAGGATCCTCTCAGCGAAGGCCTTGTCCAGCATCTTCTTGTACCACTCCTGCAGCCTCTTGGGCTTGGGGATCTTCTGGTCCATGGGGTGACAGTGGAAGATGTAGTCGTCCCCCTCGCTGGGGGGACACGCCCAGATGTGACCCATCGCGTACCTGGGAGGGGGGGTGGGGACATTGTTACCAGGCGCTCGTTTTGATTCATTTCATTTGATGACATGTAATTCAATTAAAACGTGCAGTGTCCATATGTGAGGGTGTGTGTGTGTGTGTGCGCGGCTCTGAACACCTACCCCAGTTTCTTGACGTACTCCAGGTAGCCAATCAGGATCTCGTGGTAGACGGCCGTCCTCAACCCGCGGGGCTTAAAGAAGTGGATACTGTCCAGGTACGATATGTACACCCGCCTGGAGGGAGGGGGGGGGAGAGAGAGGGAGATGGTCAGGGGTACCATATCTCAAAAACAGTCAGTAGAAATACAGTATCCACGTTTCTTTTTAGGGGGAGGGGCGGAGTCTATGGGTCCTGACTTTTGACAAGAACGTCTCATGTCACCTATCGTGTCTAGAATCATACTGGAACGGACCACTTGCACAAGTGTCCTGTCTGAGTGAGGAGGGGCGGGGCCTGAGGGGGGGGCTGAGGAGGGGCGGGGCCTGAGGGGGGGGGCTGAGGAGGGGGGGCTGAGGAGGGGGGGCTGAGGAGGGGCGGGGCCTGAGGGGCCTACCTGGTGTTGGGAAAGGAGCACTCGGAGCCGTACTCCTGGACGTGCATGCCGAAGAAACACACGTCCACGCCGTCGATCTCCTCAAAGGCAAAAAGTGCTTTGGTTCTGTAGGGGAAGCTCTCCATCATCTCCCCAGAGTCCACAAACCTGGCGGTGAGGAACACACGGTCAAACACATGGATCTTCCACACAAATAACACGTACAAGTAAATGTAGCACCCGTTCACGAGACATGTAATGTACAGCCACTGTTTTTGTGTCGCCATTGTGTCTGTGTTATTTATGTACCATTTGAAAAAAACGAAATAACATGCATTTACGTACGTGCAGTACTGTGCAAAAGACTTATTACATTGAAATGTAAACAAATGCTCTATTTCACGCTAACTGCTTGCATGTTGACAAACAGAACACGTCAAACACGCGTGTGTCTCCTCCGTGGCGTGTTACCTGGCCCTCATGCCAGGCTTCACCTCCACCATCTTGTCGGAGCTGGCCACCACCCGCACGAACACCTCCCCCGCCTCCGGGTGGTTCTGCCTCTTCAGGTACTTGTTCACCCGGTCCTCGATGTACATACCCAGCCGTGTGGTCTGCAACCCTGGGGGGAGGGCAGGGGGGGCACACAGAAACATGGAACAAGGATTAGGATGATTATCACAATGTTCATCTTCAGTCTCATCTCACAGAAAGAAGGTTGTTGTTAAGTGACGGAGGCTCTGACTCACTCTTGGCTGCAAACTTGTTCTCCTTTCTCGTCTTGCCCGACTTCTTCAGACAGTTATCACAGATGAAGCTGGGGAGAGACCACAGGAGAGACCACGGGAGAACCGTCAAAACCCTTCGGCTTACTCATCCTTCAAACACAGACCCTGAACTAAGGATTCGCAAGACTGAGATGTAGGATGAGAAGGAGAGAGAGATGTGAGAGAAGGAGAGAGAGAGAGGGAGAAGAAAACGAGAGAGGGAAGAGAGAGAGGGTGGCACTAACCCCGACGGCCAGATGACATCATAGTGCAGCACGCAGATCTGGTGCATCTTCCTTCCACAGTCCTTACATTCAACAAACCTGGAGGAAGGAGGAGAGGAGGGAGGAGATAGGAGAGGAGGTTAAGGGAGGGAGAGAGAGGGAGGAGAGAATGAGAAGGGAGGAGGTGAGAGGAGAGGAAGGTTAAGAGAGGGAGAGAGAGAACATCAGGGTTAAGACACCAGGACCTCAGCCTGCTCCGCCTCCACTAGCAGGGCTCCGCCCGTCCACATGCCAGGAGTCATGACAACACTCACGGCTCAGGGTCCAACATGTCGTTCTTCTTCTTCTCAAACTGGTCTTTACAGATCATCCTGGAGGCAGAGAGGACCAGAGAGGGGCTTAGTACAGCAGGTGACCGGAGCCTGAGACTGAGACCTGGGTCTGATAAGTACTCTAAACATGCTACTTGAAGTCATTCAAACACAGAGCTCTATTGTGGGTTTTTCGTTTCGTTCATATTTGACTTGTTATTCATTTGAAAGACGCTTTTATCCGCAGCGATGTACAAACATCAGAAGACTGTCACCATAACTGGGCCAATGGGGTGGCCCCCCAAAAAGGAAGCCCCACCCATCCAACACTCAGAACCAGGCTGCAACTCCTCACACAACCTCACCCAGCAGAGCACGGCTGAAGTAGACAAGTCCAGGTTGTGTCTGTGTGTGTGTCTGTGTGTGTGTGTGTGAGTGTGTATATGTGTGTGTGTGTGTGTGTACTCACGTCTGTGGCTGTGCAGGGTCGTCCCCCAGGGTGACACTGTTTCCCTGGATCTCGTTGAAGCACTTCTCACAGAAGTGGTACCTGTATGTGACAAGGACATGTTGGGGTGAGCTGCAGCCGGCACACACACTGTAGCAGCAGGTGACAGGTCAGGGTAGAGGTGACAGGTAGAGCTGAAAGGTAGATGTGACAGGTAGAGGTGACAGGTAGAGCTGACAGGTAGAGCTGACAGGGGCAGGTTAGAGGTGACAGGTAGAGCTGACAGGTAGAGGTGACAGGTAAAGGTGACAGGTAGAGCTGACAGGTAGAGCTGACAGGTAGAGGTGACAGGGGCAGGTTAGAGGTGACAGGTAGAGCTGACAGGGGCAGGGTAGAGGTGACAGGTAGAGCTGACAGGTAGAGGTGACAGGTAGAGCTGACAGGTAGAGCTGACAGGTAGAGGTGACAGGTAGAGGTGACAGGTAGAGGTGACAGGCAGAGGTGACAGGTAGAGCTGACAGGGGCAGGGTAGAGGTGACAGGTAGAGCTGACAGGTAGAGGTGACAGGGGCAGGTTAGAGGTGACAGGTAGAGCTGACAGGTAGAGGTGACAGGTAGAGGTGACAGGTAGAGTTGACAGGGGCAGGGTAGAGCTGACAGGGGCAGGGTAGAGCTGACAGGTAGAGGTGACGGTGACAGGGTAGAGGTGACAGGTGACACGTAGAGGTGACAGGTAGAGGTGACAGCGGCAGGGTAGAGGTGACGGTGACAGGGTAGAGGTGACAGGTGACACGTAGAGGTGACAGGTAGAGCTGACAGGGGGGCAGGGTAGAGGTGACACGTAGAGGTGACAGGGGCAGGGTAGAGGTGACAGGTGACACGTAGAGGGGACAGGTAGAGCTGACAGGGGGGCAGGGTAGAGGTGACACGTAGAGGTGACAGGGGCAGGGTAGAGGTGACAGGTGACAGGTAGAGATGACAGGGTAGAGGTGACACGGTGTGGGACGTTAAAAGAAACACATGGTTTAACGCTGGTTCTGGGAGAGCGTGGGGTTCCCTGGCAGACGTGCTGAGGTGAAGAGAGAAGCGCTAGCCCCGCGCCCGGGTACAGGCGTGTTACTGGAGCGACTACCGAGTAACTACTGAGTGAGGTAGAGCCTGCCACTGGCCGACACGGAGCACTGGGAACGGAACCCACGTCTTCCCATCCAGACTGATGCATTTACTTAAAGTATAAAAGATTCCCTATAAAATAACTCTGATTTTCCTAAATATCTCCGTGTCTGGAGTGGGGGCACTGACAGCCAGACTGACAACAGCCTGGATAGAAACATGTGGAGCTGCCATGCGTCCTAGCGGACATGAGGGTTGCAGCAGCCTTCTGTGACCAGAGGGGGGCGCAGTGGAGCTGCTACTGGGGGCCTGGGGGGGGCACAGGCTCCGGAGCTGGCCGGGGGTTGGGACGCCTGCATGGGCCGCTGTCCTTGCTGTGTGAAGGGATGGGGGGAGGGGCTCTTTCTGAGCACATGGCGTGGGGTTTATCCACCTCAGCTGTGGAGGGACAGGTCCCTCTGTGGCCTCCATGCAACTCTCCCCCCCTCCCCTCCAGTTGCCTCTCCCCAGGTCTCACCTGTTCTGGTAGCTGAAGTAGGTACCGTCCCTGGAGATGGTGCAGAGCTGTTTGCCGTAGCAGCACAGGGTCTGTGGGGAAAACTCATACTGGGGGGTGGGGTAGGGGGCACACACACACAGACACAGTTAGAACAGAGCTAGGATTAGGGGTGTAGGCATGTTTGGCTCCAGACGCATCGAAGCACTCTTATCGGTTCTTCCTACGGCTGAAATGTACACACATGCCTTCCACACCGTCAGCAAGTCTCTCCAACTTTTACAGTCCTTCCCTTCCCCCCTCCCCCCCTCCCTCCCTCCCCCCTCACCTTCCGTCCGCAGCAGTAGCCCAGGCCCTGCATGACGGGGTCGATCTCCTGCTCGAACACCTCGGCCAACTTGGAGCAGTACTTGTAGACGCGCGACGTCTTGCGGTTGTACAGCCAGGCGTTGTTGAACATGAGCCAGATGTCGTCCACGTACTGCCAGGGCTCCTGGAACTGGCCCGTGTCCAGCTTCCTCTTGATGCTGGACAGGTCCATGGGGGTCTTCACGATGTCGTAGTAGTCCTGGTGGGGGGAGGGGGGGGGGACGGGGGTGAATACGGTGCGGGGGGAAATGCCCCACATCTTGGGGTCCAGGAATGCCCACGCACGGCCACTCACTGTATGTGGATCGGTGTCATGCACGTCTGCGGGGAGGGAAGCCTGTGTCGGAGCCCATGGGTATCTATGTGTGTGTATCTAAGCTTGCGCGTGTGAGTGTGTGTGTGTCCTCACCGGGATGCCCAGCAGCATGGGGTCCACAGGCTGTCTGAAGGGCAGAGACTCGGGGTCCTGGCGGTACAGAGCCTCCAGGGTGGGCATCAGGGCCTGGCGCAGCTCCTCAGGCTTGAAGACTGGAGAGGGAGGGAGGGGGGGGAGACAGGCTGGAGGTTAGACATGAGCACAGAGAACCTGGCCTCGGCCTTTATAGGACAGTCCCAGGGGGGCGCGCGTGTGTGTGAGAGACGTGTGAGTGTGTGTGTGTGTCCTCACTTTTCTTGCGGTTCTGGGTGGGGGAGGTGGAGGCCACTGTGCCGTTGGCCCCGCCCTCGTCCTCCTCTTTGGGTTCAGTCTTCACGCCAGGCTTCCTGTCCTCCATCGACTTCCTGTCCTCCACGTCCATCGGCTCCTGCTTTGGTTCCAGCCTGTTTGGCTCCTCCTTCTTCACAGACAGGGGTTTGGTATCTTCATCCTGTGTGTGTGTGTGTGTGCGCGTGGCGTTAGAGAAGGGCCGAGTTTAGTAGGAGTGTTGTTGCTTTTTAAATGATTTAATACCAATCCTATCTATTCCATCTATCTAAATAGTATATAACAGCATACTTTCTTGACTTTTTTCCATAAACGCCACGGGCAGCGTGGGTGTGTGTGCGTGCGTGCGGCGAGGTCCCTTACCTCCATTTTGAAGTTGGCCTGCTTCTTCCCCGAGCCGCTGCCGCGCTCCTCCTCTTCCTCCTCCTCGTCCTCCTCCTTCAGCTGCTCGTCCTTGACCCCGGGCATGGCCTGCTGGGAGTGGACCTCCGCCACGGAGCCCGGGGTGGGCACGCGGTGGTCCACGCTGGCCACCGGCCCCTGGGACAGCTGGGGGGAAGGGAGAGGAGATGGAGGGAGAGAGGAGATGGAGGGAGAGAGGAGATGGAGGGAGAGAGGAGATGGAGGGAGAGAGAGATTAGGCGCACCGTCGGATCAGAAAAGCCGGGAGGCGGGAGAGAACCCGGAGTATTCCGTCTAACGTGAGCGACGTCTGACAATCAAAATCACTTTCAAATGGGAATGTGAGTCGTGTCTGTGAATGGAACCAGGTGTGGCTGGGTTATGGGAAGGCAGGGGGTGCGGAGGAGAGCGCTCACCGGCGTCCTGGGGAGCTGAGGGAGGCCCTGCCCCGCCTGGGGCTCCCCCTGGGGCTGCAGGGGCGTGTGCGGCCGGGAGGAGGCGGGGGGAGGCGTGCCCAGGGCGGAGGCGGAGGGGGGGGCCGTGGGTGGGGGTGGAGCCGGGCCCGCAGCCGGCGGGGGTGGAGGGCTGGGCCTGGGGGGGCGCGGGCGGGGCGTGGTGCTGCAGGGCGGAGGCGGGTGGCGGCGGGGGTAGAGCGGAGGGGGGGCGGGGCCAGCTGGGGACCCAGGGAGCTGAGCGCGTTCAGGGGAAGGCTAGAGTTCTGCTGGAGGGGGGAGAGGAGGAGGGAGGAGGGGGGGCACAAGACACGATTGGTTAAAGCTCTCTCAGACATGAACACACACACAGACACAAAAGCGTCCTCGGGGGAGGGAACCCTGCGCAGACGACTTCCGGGGTTCGACTGGGGTAGGCCCCGCCTCCTCACCTGAGTGACAGCTGCCTGGGCCGACGGCTGGCCGGGATTGACGTTCATGCCCCCGCCCCCCGCGGGGGGGAACTGGCTCTGGGGCAGGAACTGGCCCTGGTTGGCTGTCTGGCCCACCATGCTGTTGGGGTGAGCCCCCATCATGCCTTGGGACTGGGGCATCCTGGAGGGGGACATGCCCATCTGGGGGGACAAGAGGATAAAAGAGAGAGGGGGGGGATAAATAAATGACAGGATACAAAAACTTCTAATGCTGAGAGGGTTACGAGGAAGGAGGTGGAGGGAGGGTGAGAGAGAGAGAGAGAGGTGGAGGGAGGGTGAGAGAGAGAGAGAGAGAGAGAATGAGAGAGAGGAGGGAGGATGAGAGAGGTAGAGGGAGGATGAGAGAGAGAGAGGTGGAGGGAGGTGAAGTCTCACCGCTGGGACCGAGCCCATGCTGATCTGCTGGGGGTGGGTCATAGGGGAGGCGGCCCGCGCCCCCATCTGCACGCTCTGCATCGCCATGGGGTTGAACTGATTCAGTCCTGTGGGACACACACACACACATTAAGCACCACTCGGGAATAGAGGTGGGCGGGTGGCGTAATTAAATCTCCCCTGCACCGCATAATCAACTTAGATGAAACAAACCTACAACCTCCACCCCCTCTCCCCCTCGCTTGTGTGAGTCACAGTGTGTGTCTGAGGACATGTGGGGACTTATGGGGACGTGTGGGGACATGTGGGGACTTGTGTGTTGCAGAGAGGAGATCATCAGTCCGTTTAGAGCCTGCTTAGTGTGTCAGGGACTAGAGTTGCTCTGCTGACCCTGTAAGAGCACCAGTCAGAGAGAGGATCACCATACGGGGGGGGGATTACCTTGAGACACCTGCATGCGGTTCATGATCTGATTTGGCACATTGGGCATAGGCACCGGTCCATCTGAGAGAGAGTGAGAGAGATATAGAGGGGGGGAGAGAGAGAGAGAGAGAGAGAGAGAGAGAGGGGGAGAGACAAAGAGAGTCAAACAGGCCGTTCAGCAAGTGGACAGACAGACTAGCTCTCCACAGGCCTCCCACCCCCCGTGCTCTGCCATGTTCACACAAACACGTCTGGGGACTCATACAGCTGGGTCCTCTGCAACAGCAGGACGAGCTAGGGGCAGGTTCTGATAGGTCAGAGTGAGCTGGGGGGGCGGGCTCTTACTGGTCGGCCGTGGGGCCTGATTGGGGCCCATGGGGTTGGACTGGGCCATGCCGGGCTGGGCCATGCCGGGCTGCTTCTGCAGCCGAGACCTCCTCTTCTCCTCCAGCTCCTTCTGGATTTTGTAGATCTTCTCAGCCAGGAAGTGGTAGTACTCGTCCTAGAATGGGCACAGGAGAACTTACGTTTATCTTTTAGGCCAACGTCAACCTCAACTGTTTCCTGTGCTGAAAAGCACCGTCGAGTCAATTGATATCCGTGGTCTGATGACATGGTTTTTCTCATGCGGTATGGCGACGTTCTAATATGTGTCATCAGAGTGTGTGTGTGTGTACAGGCGGTCCCCACCCTGCTGTTGGCTGACTCGTACATGTCCCCCTCCACCTTCCTGGCGTAGGCCACCAGGTTCTCCATCCTCCTGTCCTTCAGCGCGGCCGGGTCCGGGGTGGGGAAGATGGCTTGTACTCTGGGAGGGGAGGAGAGCAGGAGGAGAGGAGGAGAGGGGAGGAGAGCAGGAGGAGAGGAGGAGAGGGGAGGAGAGCAGGAGGAGAGGAGGAGAGGGGAGGAGAGCAGGAGGGCAGGAGGAGAGGGGAGGAGAGCAGGAGGGCAGGAGGAGAGGGGAGGAGAGCAGGAGGAGAGGAGGAGAGGGGAGGAGAGCAGGAGGAGAGGAGGAGAGGGGAGGAGAGCAGGAGGAGAGGAGGAGAGGGGAGGAGAGCAGGAGGGCAGGAGGAGAGGGGAGGAGAGCAGGAGGAGAGGAGAGGATAGCAGGAGGAGAGGAGAGGAGAGCAGGAGGAGAGGAGGGGAGAGCAGGAGGGCAGGAGGAGAGGGGAGGAGAGCAGGAGGGCAGGAGGAGGGGGGGGGAGAGAAACGTCAGGCGGGCCCTGGGAGGGGTCACGGTGTCGGGGGGGGGTGGAGGACAGGGGTGTGTGGGGGGCGTACTCACAGCTTGTGCACCAGGTGAGTGCGGAGGTCCTGAGTGACGTGCTCGTGCCACGCCTTCCTCACCCCGGAGGAGGACAGGGGCGTGGCCGCCGGCAGGGTCCCCATGCCGCCCGGCACCGACCCGTCTGGCATCAGCTGACTGTGGGGACGAGAGAGAGAGCGAGAAAGATTCTGGTGAGCGAGGACCCAGAGAGAACCCGGAAACTGGGCAGGACGTGGAGAGGCTAGAGGACGTGGAGAGGCTAGGGGACGTGGAGAGGCTAGGGGACGTGGAAAGGCTAGAGGACGTGGAGAGGCTAGAGGACGTGGAGAGGCTAGAGGACGTGGAGAGGCTAGAGGACGTGGAGAGGCTAGAGGACCTCGGAGAGACTAGAGGATGTGGAGAGGCTAGAGGACGTTGAGAGGCTAGAGGACGTCTGGAGAGGCTAGAAGACGTGGAGAGGCTAGAGGACGTGGAGAGGCTAGAGGACGTGGAGAGGCTAGAGGACGTCTGGAGAGGCTAGAGAACGTGGATAGGCTAGAGGACGTGGAGAGGAAAGAGGACGTGGAGAGGCTAGAGGACGTGGAGAGGTTAGAGGACGTGGAGAGGTTAGAGGACGTGGAGAGGCTAGAGGACGTGGAGAGGCTAGAGGACGTGGAGAGGTTAGAGGACGTGGAGAGGCTAGAGGACGTGGAGAGGAAAGAGGACGTGGAGAGGCTAGAGGACGTGGAGAGGTTAGAGGACGTGGAGAGGCAAGAGGACGTGGAGAGGCTAAAGGACGTGGAGAGGCTAGAGGACGTGAAGAGGCTAGAGGGCCCTCTGGTGACTGGAGGACTCACTTGTTGAGGGACGAGGGGAGGGAGTCTGAGTGCATGCTGCCCTGCTCCGACGACACGCCCATCCCTCCTGGCATGCTCATCTGGCTGGTGCCTGAGAGAGAGAGAACGTTAGAGAGAGAGAGAGAGACAGAGAGTTAAACAGAGAGAGAGAGAGAGACGAGGGGTTTGAAAAAGAGGGCGAAGTGCGAGAGTGTGAGTGTGTAGGGTGTGTGTGGAGTACGTGTGTGGTACCTAGTGCGTTAAGTTTGTGTGTGTGCGTGTAGGCTGTGTGTGGAGAGTACGTGAGTGTGGTACCTAGTGCGTTGAGGGAGCGCAGCTGCTGGTGCTGGGGGGCCCTGGGGGGTCTGCTGTCCGGGGGACTGGTTCCCGTAGGGCAGGCCCAGCGCTGCGTAGGCCCTCTGCATGGAGCTGGGGTCGATGTGGGTGGTGCTGGTGATGGAGGAGGCGCTGGGCGGGCCCACGGCGCTGATGGAGGCCTGCAGGCTAGAGCCCGGGGAGCCCAGCATGGCTGCAGGGAGGGAGGGAGGGAGGGAGAGGAGGTTTACGTTCCTGTGCATCTGTATCAGATGATAAAACTACTTCCTGAAACATTGCAACCATTTCGAAAAAAATTAAAATAAAAACGCTAACATTATAAATATATGCATTTATATATTTATTTTTGTGACTTAATACGTATTTGACATTTAAATCCACTTGTGCAGGTAAGTGGGGGTTCCCTCGTCATGTGCAGGTAAGTGGGGGTTCCCTGGACTCCAGGCCTCAGGGCTGAGTACTGACAGCAGGAACATGCTGCCTCTGCAGGGGCATTTAAACCAGTCACGGGGCCTACGGCCAATCAGAGCGCAGCCTTTGAGAGCGGGCCCCTCCCCCCCTGCCCGGGTGTCGGGTTACCAAGCCCCAGCAATCCACAGGAATCCACTCGGACGCGAAGGCTTTTCGCAGCCAGCGAGCCGCTACAGAGCAGAGCTGCTACAGAGCAGAGCTGGCAGGAGGGAGAGCCGCCTGCAGGTGGCGCCACTGAACACCAAACAGCCACACTGGCCCGTCCTGTCTGTCACCGTGTCTATCCTCCGTTACCGAGTCTATTTATCCTCAGTCACTGTGTCTATCCTCCTTCACTGTGTCTATCCTCCGTCACTGTGTCTATCCTCCGTCACTGTGTCTATCCTCCGTCACTGTGTCTATCCTCCTTCACTGTGTCTATCCTCCTTCACTGTGTCTATCCTCCTTCACTGTGTCTATCCTCCGTCACTAGTCCCATCTCCCTGCTGGTGTAGTCCTAGTTAGTTCAAATTTGTATCTTTTACAACAAAAAAACATGCAGCATGGGCGCTGCACGCATTGTGCCAGCCAATGAAAGTCAACAAACAAGCTAGCGCAACTCCAGAGGAAGCAAACATTCATATGAGTAAACTGCTTTTGTTGGCAAGCGTTAATGATGTCTGAAGATAACGCCGGTGGGGTTGATTTCCCAGGACGAAGAAGAATTGGTAAAAAAGTGGAGCCACTTCTGTCATTGGGAAATGGTTTGGTTTCAAGTTATCCGACATCGACCAACAAACGGTAGACTACTGTGTCAATTGTGTCGTCGAATTGTGCTAGCCCAAGTTGGAAACACTAGCTAGCAATAGTTTTCACCACCTGAAAGCCATGCATGTGCGCGGAAATTAATCCACCAGAATGGATTTGACAAATCCAATGCCAGGTTGGTTAGAATTGTGAAATGTTTATTGTAGGCCAACAGAATCGAGTATTTAGCCATGTAATAATTGTTTATAGCTAGAGCTAACTCACTACAAATATTTAACCGTTTTCTTGAGACCCCATAAACGTAGGCTACTGTTGAACGCGTAGGCTACTGAGTAGTCGCTCTTCCGTGCAACATTCAGCAACATTTTGAAAATTCAACTAATGTGACACACCGGAGTTACCCAATCCAAGTCCGTCCGAGTGTGGTAGATTAACCGCTGCAGTGCAGATTGCATTGTCATGACATTTTAAGAATAACTAATATACCGATACCGTCAGTGCTTACGAATTATACTGTGATAAACATTTTAGGCCATACCGCCCAGCCCTACTCTCTCCCTGCTGGTGTAGTCCTGTACTCTAATCCAGGTATGGTTGTTACCCATGGTAACGTAGCGGGACTGAGCGTGCTCAGTCAGGGTTACCCGTGGTAACGTAGCGGGACTGAGCGTGCTCAGTCAGGGTTACCCGTGGTAACGTAGCGGGACTGAGCGTGCTCAGTCAGGGTTACCCGTAGTAACGTAGCTGGACTGAGCATGCTCAGTCAGGGTTACCCGTAGTAACGTAGCGGGACTGAGCGTGCTCAGTCAGGGTTACCCGTGGTAACGTAGCGGGACTGAGCGTGCTCAGTCAGGGTTACCCGTAGTAACGTAGCTGGACTGAGCATGCTCAGTCAGGGTTACCCGTAGTAACTTAGCTGGACTGAGCGTGCTCAGTCAGGGTCACTCACGCTGCTGGGTCCTCTTGTCGCTGGCGTTCTTCAGCGGCAGGCAGACGGGACAGTCGTGTCGCGTGCAGTTCTTCCAATGGGAGATGATCTGTCTGGACGAGGCACAGTGGGCCACTGTGTGTGTGTGTGGAGATGGAGAGAGAGGGAGAGAGGAGTTATTTAATACAGAATTGGAAGAGAATTAAACAGTTGAGAGAGAAACAGGGCAGAGAGTCATTGGGGTTGTGTGAAGCGCATTCAAGTCTAGTGGAAGTGAACTAATAAAGGTAAGAAGGACTCAAAAGCCTGATAATCAGATTGTAGACGTCGTGGAGTAACAGGGATCAAACTCCACGAGACAAAAAAGTTAAACATGTTTTATCCACAACCTGAGGGGGGGGATAAATTACTTTATCTTAAAGGAAAAGGCCACACAAAATGTAATAAAATACCCACTTAGCACGGCCCTTGGGAATGTTCTTTTTCTCTTTATTTTCCTCAAATACAAAGATAAAATACAACTACAAGAAGAAAACGGTACTTAAGTGAAGGGCGACTGAACACGTCTGGTGGCTAAGGTCCAACTCCTCCAGCCATTAGCCTCCCCCATTCCCCCTGGACCCATCAGCAATATTGAGGACAGGGGTCTGAGGACAGGGGTCTGAGGACAGGGGTCGGAGGACAGGGGTCTGAGGACAGGGGTCGAGGACAGGGGTCTGAGGACAGGGGTCTGAGGACAGGGGTCGGAGGACAGGGGTCGGAGGTCGGGGTCCTAACACCCCGCCCCCCCCCCGCCCTCCCTGGAGCCTGCCGGCCCAGAGGCCCCACCCACGGAGACGAGAGCAGCTCCACTGTTTACGCTGGGCCTAAGCACCCAGACAGGCTTTTAAAACAAGTCACAGATTTATGTTTGCTGGCGTCTTGCACCATTGAGAGAACTTAACAGTCCTAGGGTGGGGTGAGGAGACGGAGGAGGGGAGGGGGGGGAGGGGGTTCCAGGAGAGGAACAGCCAGCGGCTGATGTCGTCTGCTGTCGTTCCAGAATACTGAAGTCTGAAGCATCCGTAGTTTATGTAAACGTTTCAACTTTGTGAGGTGTTGCGAGTGTAACTACAGACAGAAGCGCTGGTTTAAGGCCCGGTTTCATTTCATCTTTCCTCAGAGACATGTTTTGTTTCTATTTTGCACTACAAAAGGGCTTGCGAAAAGGTTTGTTTGTGACATGGCAAAGTGGTTTTTTGATGTAAAAAATAAATAACGATTGAGCGAGTTCCAGTACTAGAGAAACAAATATGGGAAGCAAAAAAACATTCACCATTTACAATTTGCTGTCTGCTTAAGAAGAACAAATAAATTAAATAAAGCAATCTACAGAATGTGCTATTCTGCATGCCATCATATTATTTTGCATCACATCATATTGCGTTGAATTACGCTGGGTTGAATAAAATTGTGTAGAATCGTATCGAATCGCACTGCATCGCAATAGGGGTGAATCGTATCTATTGTTATCTATTGTATATTGTCATGCATACAGATGTGTACTGCATCAAACTCAGTGATGGAGATGCACTTCACACAGTCAGCACAGCAGATAACCAAGGTCTACAAGTACACAGTTTAACACTTATAGAGAGGGTTAGGGCCGAAGAACCATCTGTGGCCCAACACACAGCGCAACAATAACATGCATGATTCTGCGATTCTATCTATACGGGTGTAACCGGTGTGAATCGGTGTGAAACTCACTTCTGAGGTATGTAATGGGCCACCCGCGTCAATGAATAGCTAGCTTTTCTTTGGCGTAGTTGGTAGTGGTTGCGCTTGGAAGTCGAGAGGTGGCAGGATCGACTCCCCGTGGGAGTAAACATAGGCCAGATACCTCTGACAGAGCTTGCAAGACCACGTCCGCTACATACCAGCTACACGGGCAGGAATTTCTGTCTATTCCACTCAGGGGCAAGAGTAGCTCAAGAATGTGTGCGTGCATGTGTGTCCCCACACAACCCCAACTAACCTCCCCCAAACCCCCGCCAACTCACCCTGGCAGGACTTGCCGGCCTGGCAGTGGGTCATGTGGTTGAGGACGTTCTTCATGGTGCGACAGTGGGGCAGGGCGCAGGCCCGCACCTCCCCGTTGGCCTGCTCCCGCCGCTGGCACTTGTGGGCGTGGAGGAGCAGCACCAGCTGCTGCTGGATGAGCTTGCGCTTCTCCGGGTCGGCCGTGGGGCCCTGTGGCCACGCCCGCCCCGCCAGGCACCATGCCCACCGCCGACACCTGCTGCTGCATCTGGGCCTGGGGAGACACCAGGGGGGGGCGACGACCGGACGGGCGATTAGAGGAGCAATGGATGTTTCTGGGTTGGTTCTCTTAGGGCGACAGGTGCCATCGATACTACGCAGTAAGAGTGTGAGCGAGTGAGAAAGAGAGAGACGTGAGAGTAAAGGTGTAGTCTACATAGAAAGAGGGCGACTGAGTCACAGAAACAGAGAGAGGATAGTGAGTAGGGGGGTAGACTGGGGTGTACATAAAATGCGGCAGGGAATCTGATAGATATTATTTATTTTCTTTTTTTATCGCTAAACCAAAAGAAAGAGAACAAGGCCTGGTAAACACAACCGCAGGCAGGTTTTGGAATTATTCCCTGAACCTTTTGCAAAAATAAGAGCCAGCAAAACTATTTCCTGGCTTGATTTAGTGTGTTTCCTGTTCCTGGAGAAAAAAAGGTTTTGCATGCAGCCTGACTGTTTGTTTAGTGCCTTGAAAGAGTTACTCTCCTGTCACCCCTCCCTCTCTTTTGCACTATCCCTCTCTCCCTCTCTCGCACTCTTACCCCATTTCTCTCTCTCACCCCCCCTTTTTTGCTCTCCCTCATCTCCTACTTTACCTCGCTCTGCTTCTCTCTCTCTGTGTGAAACTATGCTGATCGTTCAGCAGTATCTGGAGGCCTCATGACGAATGCTTCTCCCTCCTTCGTCCCAACTGACAGACCGAGAGGAACCCTAAATAATTGTTCCAATGCCTTGGCAAGTGGACCGGTCCACGAGAACACATCTGTTGACTTCAGTTGGCCCTTGTGGGGCTCGTTCCATGTCTAGTGCTAGCGAGTAGAGATGCTCAATATGAAAAAAGATTTTGAACGATAACCGACGATCATTAACGACCACTAACTTTGAACCGACAAGATTATAAATGTAGAATGGATGAGTGTTTGACCAATAAATAAATAAATACCAATACAACAAATCAGTTTTTCCCCCCCAAAGGGATTGATTTTTAAATAGCAGCATAAACAACAGTTAGCTGTAACTGATTACAATTATTGTACTCGCTGTGAGGTAGTTTACTGTTGTTTGCTCTTCCACAGGTACACTTGTGCACTTTTAGATTCATGTTGTCCAATTGTAACTTGTTTAACTTCATGCTCTTATGATTTTTCCCTTTGGCACTTATTTTTTTTATTTTTTTCACAATGTATGATTCATGTTTGACTACTTGCAATGTTGGGGATATCTCGTTGTTATGATCAGTGACCTATGCACTTTTGTAAAGCTCTCTCTTGGAAGTCGCTTTGGATAAAAGCGTCTGCTAAATGAATAAATGTAATGTAAATGTAATGTAACAAAAGAACAAAAACTGATTTACAAAACAATAACCCCATTGAAGCCGAGAGCTCTGGCTGCATGATTGGCAGCTATAACAACATGGAAACTACAGTTAGTTATTGATGATGCTACATAATGAAAACAGAGATTGTCACTTTTTTGGGAAGATGAAAAGTTGCTAAATCCAGCAGCTTTGTCGCTAAATTGGCAACACTGTTTAACAGATTTGCTCTCAAGTCTCATGCATTCTCCGTGAGACTCACGCATTTCAACCATTTCTCACGCAACATCTTGCATTTCTCACGCTGAGAAGTAAGGGTTAGCTTGTCCTGAGAAGTAAGGGGCAGCTTGTCCTGAGAAGTAAGGGGCAGCTTGTCCTGAGAAGTAAGGGGCAGCTTGTCCTGAGAAGTAAGGGGCAGCTTGTCCTGAGAAGTAAGGGGTAGCTTGTCCTGAGAAGTAAGGGGTAGCTTGTCCTGAGAAGTAAGGGGTAGCTTGTCCTGAGAAGTAAGGGGTAGCTTGTCCTGAGAAGTAAGGGGTAGCTTGTCCTGAGAAGTAAGGGGTAGCTTGTCCTGAGAAGTAAGGGGTAGCTTGTCCTGAGAAGTAAGGGGTAGCTTGTCCTGAGAAGTAAGGGGTAGCTTGTCCTGCTATATACAATTAATGGAATGAATCTCACGCCAGACTTTTGATCAAACTTTAGAGGTTCCACGATAGTATTAACCGGTAAACATTCGTATGGTTGGTTAGCGGTTAATAATGAGCATCCTCCAACCAGCGAGCGCTACGAACGGTGTGGGCCACTGGTAGGTCCGTTTTTGAGTTTTTTTTACGTCTGAACGATAACAAAACGCATCTCTGCGGAAACTCTTCGTAAAATATGTTCCAGTCAAAAAACAGGGAATACGACAACCAACTGACTTCACCCCGTAGCCTCTTCCAGACTCTGGAGAACGCAACGTGTGATTTTTGGCTGTGACTAGCAGTTCTATAGCTCTATAATTGGTCGGTCCGCAATAATTGTGAATTTGCGCTCGTTTATTGTTGCATCGACATTTTAATTACGACATGTGTGGCTTGATAAATTAAGTGGTTAAATTCCCCTCAAATGATCCTAACCTATTAAAAATGGGTAATAAAAATGATCAATAACTATCCTTATCAACTGAAGTGAAACATTTTATTGCGATACGTTGCTCAGCTGCGCCCTAGTACTAAACACTGCAAACAACACAGAGCATACAATGCAGTATAATTATAGTTAACCGAGTGTGGAGGGATCGAGTGGAGACTAGGAGTCTAGAAATGTAAATGTCACCAGGAAAAGGGTGTGTGATGTCACCAGGCAGGCACAGGGTGTGTGAGAGTGGGCGATTAGGACTGAAGTGAGTGAGAGAGTTAGAGAGTAAGTGAAGAGAAGTGTCAGTGAGAGAGTGCAGGGGCGCAGGCTTTGTGACACATGGATGGGACGTGTCACCTACTTTCTGAGAAATATGCCCCTGCCCCCCCCCCATGACTTAAAGACGCTGTAAAGCAGAACTGAAAATTAGTTTTAAAGTTCATCAAACCACAGAAGAATGTGTTGTTAACTACCCATCCAAATTCGAATGGAAAAAACAACAGACAAGTATTTTAATTCCGCTTTGAAATCTTGAGAAAATCAGCACTCTTCTCTGCTTGAGACTGGGGGGGGCGTGTCACCTGAAGAAGTTGAAGCTCCGCCCCCTCGAATTTAGCAGCAACAGCAACAACTAGCAAAATAAATTGCAGATACCAGAACAGAGTGTTTTATGTGTAAATTACTTTGTCTTTGCATCGTACCAGTTGAGTAACAGAATGCAGGTTATATAAACCGTCTGAGATCTGACACAGATAGGTCACTGTGAGATAGGTTGGGTTCTGCCCCGCCTGTACAAAACCTGGGCTGAAAACGGGTGAGAAACTGTTCAACGGACTAACTCCACATTTCAGTGAGACAAAGCTTTAGAGCTTTGCACAAGATTTCAGCAACTCATTTCACACGTATATAATGTAATGAGAAGCAAATCATGGAATTTGCTTTACAGCATCTTTAAGAAAATCCTATTTAACGGCTTCATCAAAAAAGCGCTTCACCCCCATTTGAAAACAAACCTACGACCGACTGACTGAATGTGTGTGTGTGTAAGGGTGGATGGCCCCACTCACCAGTATGTGTGTGTGTGTGTGTGTGTAAGGGTGGATGGCACCATTCACCAGTGTGTGTGTGTGTGTGTGTAAGGGTGGATGGCCCCACTCACCAGGTTGGGCACGGTGCTGGCCCCCTTCAGGTCGCTGGGGAAAGGAGCCAGGCTGTTGGCCTGCAGGGCTGCCTTGTTCTGCACCTGCTGCACCCCCACCTGGCCGTACTGCTGCCCGAACGCTCCGCCCATGCCCATCTGGGGGGGAAAAAAACAGCCATCAGAACGGACAAGGGAGTCACATCCAGCCAAACAGCCAATGTCACTGCCTCACAAGTTGCAGCCATTATTCTTTTCCCACCGGCACCACGAAACCAGGGTGTTGCCTGAGTAAGTGTTTGGCCTGGTCTTATCTCTTGTGGTGTTAGGACATGTTCATGCATCGGTGCAAGTGAGAGTACTAGCATAGCTGCTTTATGCACTAAACCGGCAATGAATCAATCAATCGATTGAATCGTTCAGTCAGTCAGTCGACACTACAGCAACCAGCTGACAGGAGCCAGGCTGTGGTTCATGGGAAGCCCAGGGCTCACAGCTGTGGTCTGGCTGGCCATGTGCCCCGCTGGGGTTGAGATGGAGGAAGTGATGCCCTGCTACAAGGTCTGTGGAAATCCCATCCTCAGCCCTCTCTCACACCATCTGACCAGAATGAAGACCAACAGCATACCAGTCATGTGTCTGACTGGCTTCCAAACAGAGGTGATTAAAAACACACTGAAACCATAAACGCCTGTTATTCTGTACTCTAGACTGCCATCTCCACACTGCCACCGATGGTATTTAGACTGGCATCTACACACTGGTATCTAGACTGGTATCTACACACTGGTATCTAGACTGGTATCTAGACTGGTATCTACACACTGGTATCTAGACTGGTATCTACACACTGGTATCTAGACTGGTATCTAGACTGGTATCTACACACTGGTATCTAGACTGGTATCTACAGTGTTTTACGGTAGTGACTGGTCCCCGTTTGCCTAATTTAGGGCCAATCCCAATACTCCCCCTTACCCCTAGCCCTTACTTTTGCACATTCCCGTGAGACCTAGTGGTGTCCCAATACTCCTTTTGAGCTAGGGGTAGGGCTAAGACGAAGGGATAATATGCACCCCTTAAAACCAACTAAGATCGGGACCTTTCTTGAAACCTAGGGCTATGTAAATACTGCGCGACCGGCAACAATGGCAGCCAGATCATCCAGAGAGTCCGATAAATGTAATAATTTCTTAATTAATTGATAAAAAATTATGACAGTCTTGTTTTGTGCTTTACACAGCGCTGTTCATATATATTTGCAACCATTTTTCTAATTGAAA
The DNA here is from genome assembly GCA_903064625.1 of Mallotus villosus. Classification (NCBI taxonomy): domain Eukaryota; kingdom Metazoa; phylum Chordata; class Actinopteri; order Osmeriformes; family Salangidae; genus Mallotus; species Mallotus villosus. The sequence continues at coordinate 125,635 of CAEFZP010001014.1, forward strand.
CGTTTCAAAAAATCGCTAGTTTGCTACGCTTACAGTTTTGCACAACAGTCCCGCATTTCTCTTACTAGCATGTCAACAGTTTTAAGTAAACTCCATTAGTAGAGAATTTCGTTTGATATCAGTGCATAACACTACTTGCTTTGGAGATATCGATACGTGCTAGATGACGTACCCGTAACCAAGTGGCGTCTCATGGGGGGAGGGCTATTTTGCGGGGCTTGCTAAAAAAAGTTTCTAATGCCCTATTATACGCGTGTCATGAAAACGATATCATCCTATTTGGCCTAATTGGTGCAGAGAAGACGGCTGGCGAAAGTTTACGAAAGGTTGGCATCTCTTTACACAATAAAAAGTGCTATAAAAAAGATTAGATTTCAATACAATGTTGTCAGTGTATTAATGTTGGAGTCCCGACCCTTAGCAAACAAGCGATTCCCTGAAAGTTATGTAGTCGCAAATTTTCGGGAAAATGCAGTTGGGTTGTCTGGATTGAAGCAGCAAACATTGTGTTAAAGTAAAAACATTACATAATAATATTTATAATACGTTTATTGGATTCACAGCTGCTACATATAACCTAGCATAATGTTTTTACCTCGACAACCCAACTGCATTTTACCGAAAACTTGCGACTACATAACTTTCAGGGAATCGCTCGTTTGCTAAGGGTCGGGACTCCAACATTAATACACTGACAACATTGTATTGAAATCTAATCTTTTTTATAGCACTTTTTATTGTGTAAAGAGATACCAACCTTTCGTAAACTTTCGCCAGCCGTCTTCTCTGCACCAATTAGGCCAAATAGGATGATCTCGTTTTCTTGACAAGGGAGACAGACGTGGTGTGCACGGAGGGGAGGGGCTGTGTGTGCGTTTGTATGTGAGACGCGTGAGTGACAGACACGGAGGGAGAGGAAATGCAACTGAACGAGTACGCTGCGTGTTCGTAATAGCGTAAAAAAAACGAAACTCAATGTGTGGCGGCTGGTGTTTAACCTGTGGCGCACCGCCACGAAATAGTCTATGTGTGGGAAACACCGAGTGTGTGTATGTGTGCGTGTATGTGTGTGTGCGCGTATGTGTTTGTGCGCATATGTGTGTGTGTGCATGTATGCATGTGTGTGTGTGTGTATGTGTGCGTGTGTGTATATGTGTGTATGAATGCACGTGTGTGTGTGTGTGTATGTGTGTGTATGTGTGTGTATGAATGCACGTGTGTGTGTGTGTGTATATGTGTGTATATGTGTGTATGAATGCACGTGTGTGTGTGTGCGCACCCCAGGCAGAGCGGAGCAGCTCTAGTCTGGGCTGGAACAGAGACTCCCTGCTGCCGTCAGGCTCGCTTAGGCAGACACATGAAAGAGCCAGCGCAGCCAGAGAGAGAGAGAGGGAGGAGGGAGGGAGAATAATGGAGCTGCGGAGGCACTTGTAGCAGAGCGCTGCCTGCCCGCCCGCCCGCCCCTCCCCCTACACAGTCTCTCTCGCTGCCTCTGAGCCTGCCTGTTCCTCACCACACACACACACACACACACACACACACACGCTTCCCCTCCTTCTAAATCACACCAGATAACATCTACATCGGGTCTCAACAGACACTGAGACACATCGGATCTTCCCTCCTCTCTCTCTTAGCTGCTTTTCCACCACATTAAAAAGTTAGCTCTGGTTCTTAAACTGGTTCTGTTCAGGATTGTTGGAACCCTAGTGCTACCTGGTGAACCCGTCGACATTTCCAGCAGTTTTGAACAGAAAGGTGTTTATTTTTATATTGCTGAATCCTGTTCTTCCAATCTGTAGAATATGACACAACCGCTGATGTTGTCACGGTTCGCATTTCCAGTCGAGAAAAATCTCAAATGTTTTGGTCCAGCTGGGAACAAACTTTTCAGGGTTCTGAACCCATGTCTTTTGGGGGTCAAAGTCCTCTGAACGTTTCCCACTTGAGTGCACAAACTAGAACTGAACCCGTTCCTGTTGAAGAGGGGGGTCTCTCCCCTCACCCCCTTCCCAGTCCCTGACACACCCGTCCTCTGAGCATGATTTGCTGCTCCAGTGTGACCTCTGAGGGGCTGGGGAGAGCCAACACACGCACACACGCGCAGCACGGAGAGAGAGAGAGAGAGAGAGAAGATGGGGAGAAAGGCAAACAAGGAACCAGGCAAGGAAAGAAGAGACGGTACAGGGACAAGAATGAAAGGAGGAACTGAGACTCGTTCTGCGTCCAGAGATGACTCTCTCGCTCTCTGTCTCTCCCTCTCTCGCTCGTGCTCTCTCTCTCTCACGCGCTCTCTGTCTCTCCCTCCCTCGCTCGCACTCTCTGTCTGTCTCTCCCTCCCTCCCTCGCTCTCTCTCTCTCTCTCTCTCTCTCACTTCCTCACCACACTTCAGCAGCACGTGTTACTACGGCAAGGAGGTGCCAGGTAAACACAACGTGAGTGAGCTCCAACGCCTTCATCCACAGACCTCAAACTGCCCCGGGTAAACACAGGGACGGCTTGCCCTGAGCACTCTCCCTCTCTCCTATATTCTTCCGCTCTGTCTCTCCCTCCCCCCCTCTCCCTCTCTCTCTCTCAGTCTAGGTGGAAGTCGCAATGTCTGTGAATAAGTGTATTTGTGTGAGAGAGACAGACAGAGAGAGAGAGAGAGAGCAAAGAGAGAGACAAGGAGAGAGAGAGAGCGATAGAGACAGACGGAGAGAGAGAGATAGAGAGCAAAGAGAGAGACAAGGAGAGAGAGAGAGAGAGATAGAGACAGGCGGAGAGCGTGCCAGGGAGCCGTGTTTCATGTGGCGAGGGCTGCCTGTGTCTCCTGGGTGACAAGTCACGGCCTGGTTTCCCTCTTGGTTTCCTGCTGAACCACACGACAGAGAGCGAGGAACTCTGGCGGGCTCTTTTCTCACGATGCTCATCTAATCCAGGCTGAGGCAACACACACACACACACACACACACACACACACACACACACATCATCTACAGATAAAGCTGCTTGGGCCCTTTACACAAATCAACACAGCTGTCATTTCCTCGGATACGCTTCAGGAAATACAATACAGCCAGGTACAGTAGTGTCCTCTGCAGCGCCAACTGAGTTCAACACAGAGTCATTCCTACCTGCAACAGCCCTCCTCCACCTCCTACCTGGTTAAACAGCCCTCCACCTCCTGTCTGGTTAAACAGCCCTCCACCTCCACCTCCTGTCTGGTTAAACAGCCCTCCACCTTCAACCTAGTTAAACAGCCCTCCACCTCTAAAAGCTGGGTGTCTGGTTGCTCCTCACAGACCCAGGAAGACCAACAGATCAATAGGAGGGTGTGTGTGTAAACAAGTAGTGGAGCGCATCCCCCCCCACACAACACACTATGCTCAACATCGATGATAAACCACTGGCAAGGATTACAGAGTGGCTAGGGAGTGTTTACACAGAAGCGGCCTGAAGATCTCTACGGATGTTTCCCCGCCAGCGCGGGACCCTGACATAGTAAGAGACGAGATGGGAGCCGAGTGCACGAGCTCAGCCCGTCCTGTCAGCAGCTGGGCGTCCGGGCAGCGCCGGAGCTCACGGCGTTATTACAGGTTTACCGTTCATGTCCAGACTCAAACTCACCACTCGAGGAAACACTCAACCATATTGTCTACAGGGATGCCACACATGTTCACCCACTTTCCCAATGAAAGAGAGCAGTAGTCATTTACAGTACCCCCCTGCCCCCCCGCCCCCCTTACCTTATTCATGTTGCCGGCCTGCTGGGCGTTCATGGCGTTGTGGGCCCCCATCTGCGCCCCTCCCTGGGTGAGAGTCTCCGCCAGCACGCTGCCCCCCGCGCTGGCCTGCCCCTGGTACTGCATCCCGGGCCTGCCCCTGCCGGCCGGCCCCAGCCCGCCGTTCATCACCTGGCCCATCACCTGCCCGCTGTTCATCATCGCCTGGCCGAACCCACCCATGCCCGGCCCCCCGTTCCCCTGGCCCCCCTTCTGGCCCTGGGGGGACGGGTGTCCCGGCGAGGAGTTGAGCCCCCCGCCCAGGCTGGAGGAGCTGCCGGCCCGCAGGAGCTCCGACAGCTGCTTGTGTTTGGCGGCCGCGTCGGGCACCATGTCCCCGTTACGGATGAGCTCGTCTGGGAGGTCATCCTCCAGGTCAAATAGAGACACCAGATCTGGGGGAGAGAGACAGAGAGAGAAAGAGAGCGAGATGGAGAGAGAGAGAGCGAGAAAGATCGAGAGATGGAAGGAGAGGGAGACAGAAAGAGGGGGTGAGAGAGAGAAAGAGAGAGAGATAGAGAGAAAGAGAAAACAGCTGTCAACATCAAACACGGGGCTCTCTCTCCTGCAGTAACAGTTTTACTACTTGGCAAGTGAGACAGACAGGCATTGTTGTTTTTTTTCCAAAGATGGCTCGTGTCAAATTCTTGGGTTTAACGTGAAGCGTGCAAAGAGCTTTCCTTCAGACAGGGAGAGATAACCAACTCAAAAGGATCAAAGTCACAAGTCAGAGGGTATGTTTACTCAACCTGTCAAACACACACACACACACACTTTGACATTGACACACTAATCATCTGAAACCTCACCGGAAAAACTGAACGAGCCAAAGACAGAATGGTACACTACCCTTACAGGCTGGCGGCCGTGCCCTGCCCAAACACAGGGCCGACACACACACACCCACCCGCACACACAAACAGGAGCGAGGCCTGTGAGACTGTCGGCTTCTCACAGCTGAAGAGTGGCAGGCTGTGGTGGAGACCAGGTAAGAGTGCAGCAGAGTAGCGTAGGCCGCGTGTGCGTGTGCACGGCTCATCGTTTCTAGGCTGAGACCGAACCCTCCAGCTAGGATGATCCTCCAATTCAATTCAATATTTATTTGTCATTGTCATGGAAGACAACGAAATTCAGTTTGGAGCATTCAAACACTGCAAAAACTCTGACATAAAGTGCAATACAAGGTGCAATATCCCTTCAATCAACTTCCCATAAATAACCCTTGTGTAAACCTTAGCACAATCAAGACACGTAACAGTGACAGCAACAATATTCCAGGGCTGTCTGGCTGAGACCGAACCCTCCAGCTAGGATGATCCCAGGGCTGTCTGGCTGAGACCGAACCCTCCAGCTAGGATGATCCCAGGGCTGTCTGGCTGAGACCGAACCCTCCAGCTAGGATGATCCCAGGGCTGTCTGGCTGAGACCGAACCCTCCAGCTAGGATGATCCCAGGGCTGTCTGGCTGAGATCGAACCCTCCAGCTAGGATGATCCCAGGGCTGTGTGAGAGCCTCGACACGGCTCTGGGACATGAGTTTGTTGTTCGATGAGGCAGAGCCAACAGGTCAACAACAACATGATAGTTCAAAGGCCTACAAAGCCCTGTCAGTTCAACTCAAGACACATATTACACACACTGTATTATGGTTGTAGTACTTGGGTTTTACTGTAAAACAATTTTCACCAAATCCTGGAAAAATCATGTTCTTGAACTGGGAAGGGGGCCGACTGCTGACTGACTGAGGCAGGCAGACAACTGTTGTGTGTGTGTGTGTGTGGCTGCCCTCCTTCCCCTGGTTCATCCCCAGGGCAGATTGGAGGCGGACGGACTGACTGTCTGCTGGGGAGTAATGAACTCTCGCCGCAGACAAACACACGCACACTCGTGATCCGTTACTGTCCAAACCCGCACGTTTACGCCAAGGCTGTGTGAGCGAGCGCATTTGTGGTAGTGCCAGTTAGAGCTGGGCGATACTTTTTTTAAATCGGTTCATTTGAATTCAGGATTTTGGACGATGTGTAAAAATGAACATTGTTTTCCACTTTAACTTGGGTGATTATGGTACGGAACCTTCACCCAGCTTCCGTAGCATAAACCAGACATTCAGCGTGAATTCCACAGTTCCAACGCTCATGTGGCTGTTTAAAGACACAGGAAGATACATGCAGCTAGCTAGCTAGTCACATTCGTTAGCAAGTGTCATTGTTACGATTTTTTAAAATAATGAACAGTCAAAAGGGTGGTGTTGGCTGAGGTAGCAGTAGCTAGCATTACGTTTTAGTTTAAATCTTAATAATCATATAAACATGTGTTATACACTGGTGGTGACTGGCATAGGCAGTGAACAGGCTTGTACTCCTTTTATATATACATATTTATTTTTAAAGTGAAGTTTGGTGTTAGTAGTTAGGTTTGCTCCATATTAATCCCACAAGATAAATTAATGTTTATTTGCTTTAGTTAATAATTTTCTAAACTAAAATGTTAAATTATTAAACAAACTTCATTGAATAATTCAATTGCTCTCCTGTAGTTTGTTTATAAGAAAAAATTAATCACCAATTGGGTATGGTGCAAAAGAAACGTAGAGATGTAAATTGTTAGGCCATATCGCCTAGCCCTGGTGCCGGAAAGACTTCAGCTGCACAAAACCCCACAAGTGCATCCAGCCCCGTGCCGTTGGCGGAACATGCTCTCCTTCATGAATGGAACAGCCCTCCCTTTTCTGAATGGGGCTGGGGGGGGGGTCTAAACCTTAAAGACGGTTGCCAGGTACAGAGGATCCTACTCCATAGGGCTGCGGAGAATGACAGCTTTGTTAAGCCGAGGAATAGAGCAGCACTCTCGAGGGCTTCGACGCGAGTGGGCTGTGAGACGTGACACTTGACAAATCAATTAGTGTCACTGTGCTCTGGAAGCAGTCACCGCTGGCACGCCGAGTGTCTGAAAAAGGTTATTCAGCACCGACAGAGAGCATGTTAGCGAAGGAGAGAAAGAGCATGGGTTGTACGGCCCGCCTCTCCCTCCACATTAAAAAGCCTGGCAGTGAAACCGTGCCCCGAACCTCGCTGATTAAATACACCCCCCCCCCTCTCCCCCTCTCTCTCCCTCTCTCCCCTCTCTCTCTCTCTCTCTCTCTCTGCATTTCAGAACACAGTTAATCCCGCCACTTCAGTCACAGATGAGAGGAAGACCCGCCTGGTCTGATGGCACGCCGGGGTTCTTTAGAAACACCTGATGGGGCTCGCCGGTGAATCACCCACTTTTACCAGCAGAGATGAAACCTTCACTATTAGACGGCGCACTCAGCGTGGACGCCCAATACCAGGCTACGGTGTGATGCGGCCGGGCTGGAGGAGAAGGACGAGAGACAGTGGAGAGGGAGAGAGAGAGAGAGAGAGAGAGAGAGAGAGAGAGGAAAAGAGCACAACAAGAAAAAAAGAGAGAGGGAGTGAGAGCGAGAGCAAGAGGTACAGAGAGAAAGAACCAGAGAAAACGTAAAGAACCAAGAGCTGCCCCTCTCCCCCTCGCTCTCTCCCCAGGAGTGGAGGGCTCCCCCGCTCCCCCTCTCCCCCGGCCCGGGCAGCCAGCTGACAGGCAGAGCAGCTGGCTGGAGAAGAGGGTTAGAACGGAGGGACGCGGCAGGCAAGCGTGGCGCTAATAGAACAGATTAGATTTAAAGGGCCAGACAGCCCAGGGGGAAAGGGGGGGACGGGGGGGTAGTGTTCATCCACCTCGACAGCGGCACACGCTTGACAGGACAATTAGCCTGTGGCTACAGCGCTCACTGTCAGGGAGGGGGAGGGGCAGCGGGGGTACCGCTCAAGCGAACAAGCGCTACGTTCGATAGCACGTCCGTATTGTACCTGGGCAGTGATGAGGTGATCCCCCCACACAGCTGGGAGTACCTGGGCAGTGATGAGGTGATCCCCCCACACAGCTGGGAGTACCTGGGCAGTGATGAGGGGATCCCCCCACACAGCTGGGAGTACCTGGGCAGTGATGAGGTGATCCCCCCACACAGCTGGGAGTACCTGGGCAGTGATGAGGTGATCCCCCCACACAGCTGGGAGTACCTGGGCAGTGATGAGGTGATCCCCCCACACAGCTGGGAGTACCTGGGCAGTGATGAGGTGATCCCCCCCACACAGCTGGGAGTACCTGGGCAGTGATGAGGTGATCCCCCCACACAACTGGGAGTATTCTCATCTGGTACCGCCGTCTCCACTACCGTTCTCCACAACCATGACCAATACCTACAAGGTTCTCAACCATGACCAATACCTACAAGGTTTTCAACCATGACTGCCATCTACACATGGAGTTAGTGGTCACGGTTGTCAACCTTGACCACTATCTACGTGTTCTCAACCATGACCACCATCTTCACGTTCTCAACCATGACCACTATCTACAGGTTCTCAACCATGACCACTATCTACAGGTTCTCAACCATGACCACTATCTACAGGTTCTCAACCATGACCACTATCTACAGGTTCTCATCCATCTTCTCAGTGATGCATTCCACTCTTTCCAGCCATGACTAACCTTCTCTACTCCTCACAACCATGACCTTCCCCTCCTCCTCACTCCCCCATCTCCATCTCGGTACCCCTCGCTACTGCTGCTGTATACAATCTCGGAGAAACAAGCTACCAGGCGCACGCTCTTCCATGTTCTCATTCAGATAAAAAGACGAAAAAACGTCCGAATGAGCAACGGCGTGATAAGATAAAACCTCATTAATCCCGAAGGAAATTCTCCTATGCCCGAGATTATCCGAAAGGTCACAACATGGTTTAAGAATAATAACAATAAGAACAAAAGACAAACTGCTCTTTATAAATACAGCCAGAACTGGCGGCCGCCCGCGATGGCGCCGGAACACGTTTCTTCAAGGAGGGATTCATGGGTGTCGATGGGATCTGCAGCGTGGAAGAGAGAGAGCCGAGGAACAAGTCATACCAGGACACAGTCGCCTCACCAGTCTGGTATGTCGAACAGCAAGGGAAAGAAAACAATTAGAGGACATTTAATGCCAAATTTTAGAGCGAGGCCGGTCAAACTCTGGCTTGTTTGTCGGCTTTCGATTGGAGGTTCTTGCGTAAAAACTTTTAATACGCCGCTTTTATAAGAAGGAACGTGATCGCTTCAAGATGTGAGGAATTAGTGGCGCGCTGCACTTGTAAAGAAAGAGAGAAAAAAAAAGAAAAGAATATTAATAATTAACAGGCAGCCGTCGCTGTGTCAGTGCCTGTGTGGAAACCACAGAGAACGGAGAGAGAAAAGCGAGGACACAGCAGCCAAACTGACAAGAGTGGTGTCCCGGGGAAAAAGAAGAGGTGACACTCCGGGGGTCTCTTTGGGGCGTTTTCCGCCAGACAGGACACGGAATGACAAAGCACCCTGCTGTGACGGAACCCCGCCCCGGCCTTCCCAAGATGAGCATTAGCGTCCAGGACAAGAGGTGTTCAGCGGAGAACAGAGTGTGCCGACTGAGGGATAAAAGTTACACGGAGGGGAGGGGGGGCCTCGATCTCTTCCTTCATCAAATCAGTTCCGCTTCAGTCGAAAACATTCCCCCGGCACAGCCGGCACAGGCCCCAGCCCGTCTTGCCCATCCCTGAAAGCTGGGGAGGGAAGGCAGCGTTTTTCCGCTTGACTGTATCTGTATGTGTGCTAATGCTAACAGCGCTGGAATAATGCTCACCCAGGGCGCTGGTGTCCGTTCACGCAGCCCAGAGAGAAAGGGGACTCCCACTAGGTAAGCAGTGGGCCGGGACACTGGTGCCGGCTTTTCACCACAGACACAGAAACACCCACTGGCGTGCAAATGACACCAGACCAGACGGGGGCCTGCTGGCAAGGCGGAGGCAGGTGGACGCACACGCATGGTTGAAGCTCTATTAAACCTGTCACACATTAACACACACATCAACACGGCCCTGCAGGCTGCTGTGGTGAGGCCAGCGTTCCCGTTCCCTCCGTGGGGCAGAGCTTCTTAGCGAGGAGGGCTAGGCTCAGCGAGGCGTGCTTGCTGTCTGTCTGTCACAGTCATAAATCTCCCTGGCAAAACGTGACCCGTTGACCCGGTACGAAAGACTCGCACGCCGTTGGAAGAAACACGGCGCGGGATCTTTGACGCTTCCAGAAAAGCAGACTCTTCCTCTCTGCCCCTCGGACTGCCGCTTCCACGGTTTCTACGCTGCTTCGAGGATCGAGCGTGAGGGAATGAGAGAGTGAGAAAGTGGAAGAGGAGGGAGGTACAAATATCTGCTCTACTCACAGGTCGGCCTGAGGATCATTTCCTGGAATTGGGGCTTTTGCAGACCGAAACACAATTCTGTCTGTGTTGCCATCTGCAATCTCGGCGCTCGAAATATTCCGACGTACACGCCAACGACACGGCTGCTTTCAAAACTTCAAAAGGGAGCCTGGTCTGAGCCACGCTGCGCTGAGAGTGTGTGTGTGTGTGTGTGTGTGTGTGGTGACTAAGGCCCTGACAGAGAGTGAGGAGGAAGAGGCCGGAGTGTCAAGCTGTTTTATTGCCCAGAGACAGCTCCTGTCATCCTGCTGAGAGATGAGGTGCGCTCGCTAAGAACCGGGGGCTTGTCGGGATGGAGGAGACACTGCGGGGCTCGTCAGGATGGAGGAGACACTACGGGGCTTGTCGGGATGGAGGAGACACTACGGGGCTTGTCGGGATGGAGGAGACACTACAGGGCTTGTCGGGACGGAGGACATACAGCGGCGTCAAAAGGAAACATAGGAAGTGCGCCGGCCAGCGGGGCTGTTTGTAAAGAACCACTTTCGAGAGACAGGTGTACTCCCAATACTGACCTGGTGGGCATTTCTACGTCACATAGGAACTGGCAGTGGCTGCTCTACTGCATGGCAAAGCTCATCTTCACTTCGCTAACTCTCCGAAAGGGCACACTGCTACAGAATCATCAGCCAAGATCACGGAGAGTAGGGGGTCTAACCGGAGACCGAAAGGGAGCGTCTCCTCTGAACTTTAAAGCTATCCAAACTCCCTTGTCGAGGCACAGACATTAGACACCAGCAGCTGCACGGACCCTGAGGCAGTGACATGTTCACCTTCCCACCCCCCCACCCCCCCTCTCTCTCTCTCTCTCTCTCTCTCTTCGGTCAGAAGAGAAACTCCTTAAATGCCAAAGACAGGGGTAGTTCTCACACGTCTGACCCACATGGCAGCCAGTCAGAGCCAGGCTGAAAACCGATAACAAAACCAGCCAATCTTCAGGAAGACCTGACAGCACTCCCTGGAGCCAAGAACCCTTATCAACATGCCATTTAGAGATATCAACTACGTGAAATCAATATTCAACTTGGTATATTGGGATATCGTTTACTCTGCAATTGTGCCACACACCTCCTAACAGATGGGGTGTCAGCAAAGTGGTGATCACGTACAATGTTACCGATAAAATATGACGGGCTGTAAAATACCATATTAGACGATGCGCTCTGTGTTGTTGTTGCTGCGAAGTCTGCGGAAGTTGTTCTGCAGGTTTGCATGGATATCATACGGAACCTAAGGCTAACCAAGTATTGGCTGGCATTCTGACCCTTAATTTAGTACACCATTGTGAAAAACGGATCAAGCACGATGGTGCATTGCGCCCGATAATTCTTCACTTTGGCCTGTGTTATGCACGTCGTTTAACACGGATAATCGAACTTTGAGGTGTTCATATTTCTCTTATTGTCCAATGCATTGCCTCCCCGTGGTGGCACCTCATGTCAACTACAGACTACATTATACATAGACCAGACTTTAACACAAAATCTGACTTTAGACAACTATAGCATTTTTCACCACGTATACCAGTGTAATAAGTATATCATTCGACTGTCGTAATTGAATACATTCGCCACCATCAATTGGTGTTCAATAATTAGTTAATTATCACCAAACTTAGCAAGATAATAATGGGCGATACTACATTATGCACTAGCTTCCGTTGCCACCACAGGCTTCTTCTTGCTAAGTTGTTAGACTAGCTAGCTAAAGCCAACCAGTCACATAGGGAATCATGACTATGGCAGCAGGGATGTGAAGATGAGACGGGGTACATTAAAAAAATCATGTTAAGCTAACAAGCTAACCAACAAACCACCGCCACACGCTCCTAACCAGCAGGACTGACAATTTATAAAAGTTCCAGGTGAGGAACATACGGTGAACTATTATAGTAGCTAGCTGGCTGGGTAGCCAAGTTAGCTTGGACACAGGAATGAGCGCATCCACAACAGTGCATCACTGATTATAATGAAACCACAAGTGTCCGTTTTGATTGTGAAAGAGTGTGAAGGATAGCAAGAGGATCAACAGACTTGAAGGACTTACCTGTACTATCTGATGCTGATACTGATAGAGCAGGTGAATTTAGCTTCGCTCGCTTTGCGTTCGAAGGTCCAACCTCCAGCAAATTGTCAGCCATTCTTCACGGTAATGGCTACTTAGCAATAGCTAGTTAAGTACAGATGCAAAACGAACCAGAACTCCTTCCAAAGAAAAATGCCAACTGGCACCGATTCACCCGTGTTTTCTAACAAACAAACCCTTTAAAGGGGCAATTAGTTAGCTAACTGGCTAACTAGCCAGAAAGCTAGCAAAATGCTCGCCAGTCGAATAAAATGTTTCAAAAGAAAGGCAACAGCGCCACGCTTCGCCGCCGACAATCACCCCATGATAATCCAACACCCAACACCCACATTATTATCCTTAATAATTTCACCAAAAAATATTTCTGTTGAAGAAAAATAAATAGAAATTATTAAAAAAATTATATGGAAGCTCGAATTAAGTCCCTTTCTCCATAAACTGTCAGTTGGGCGTACATATAGAATCCTTTTTTTCGTAGTCCTGATGTAGCGCCTTAAATTCCATTTTTTCCTTCAATAAAAAGAACAAAAATCCAAAAATATTTTCTATGGACCGCTTTATTTTTCTCGACACTGTCTCCCGGTAAATACATCGGCTCGGCAAAGGAGATACGGCGAGAAGCGGCGCTCTCTGAAGGGGAAATCAAATAAACGAGGGTCTTAAAAGACGATAAAAACCGATCCAATCCTCGTTTATTTACAATAATAATCTTCAAACGAATAAAGATTTCAATTTTCTGCAGAATAAACCCGATTGAGCACGGTCAGAATTGCTCGTTTCGATGTTAAAAATAATGCTCTCCCGAAATCCTGATTCTGAGCCGCGTCAAGATGGCGGCTGTTGATTCCTCCGATACAAAAAAAGTTTTTTTCTTTCCAGCTAGACTGTGGGGGGGAGGTGCTGTGCAATCACGCCCTTACGCAAGCCTATGTCCCACAGTGCGTCATGTAGACGTACATAAAGTAGCCTCTAGAGGCGGAATAACCCTACTAAAAGTGTAAGTATGTAAACTTTTTTTTAACATGTATGCAAAAACGTACATTTCTGTTTATTAGCGAGCGTTTCCCTATGACCACTTCCCAAATAAATGTGATAGAGGTTGCAACAATTCGATATGGCCCATTATGTACACCAACATTCATCTCAAACCAGACAATTCTCCTCCAAAAATCTTTTTATTGGATTTTTCAACCTTCATTTTCATACCGCCTTCAAAAACACAACGTGCTATATCCAAAAGACAGTCCTAGGAGGCCAAATATTTACCATTTAGAATCTGTTTGTATATTTTTGAAATAAAATGTGAGACTTTAACATATATCTTGCAGAGCGTCTTTTCCTTGATCGGTCTAGATGTGGTGGTATTACGTGATCGGTTCAGATGTGGTATGTGCGTGTGTGTGCATGTGTGCGTGTGTGTGTGTGCCCGTTTGACACCAATGTCCTTATGGGTCTTAAATTAACTTGCCAAAGGAGCAGGGTACTCTGCAGCCTAAATTCCACAATCATTTCTACTGTGGGTGAAGATTCCCTTATTTATCACAAACACATTCTTCACAAACACTCATACAGGAACATACCTACATGCAGGCAGACAGTACACACAAATTATTCCAGCACAGTTCTTACATGTTCCCTCATTTGTCAACTGTCTTCATACTATTACAATCTGGCACATGCACATGTATAAATAATAATAAAAAAGAAATGTTCAGACTCGATACAATATAAATGCATACAGTATGTACAGACAGAGTGTGAGTTGTGCACATTTTGACATAGGAAACAGGGAGGGTTCCTCCCATCCTCCATGAAAAGCACAAAAACTACTGCAAGCAAAAAGGATATAAAGCAAAACAGATTGAACCAAATCATGGACATTCTTTGGCGTCACAGATATATACCCAATGTGCCATTCTGTTAGTCCGAAACGATATCAACGATAGTATCTCAAATCCATTATTAGTTGGTTGTCATGTTTGCAGTGAAGGCAAGTTCCTAATTAAAAACAAAGCTATGTTTGGTCGAGTGTGAAGGCGAAGAGAGAAGCTCTTTCAGATTGAGAGACTCAATCTCAAACCACTCTAACTCTTTACAAGTAAAAAATCAAATAACGATATGTCAAATTCATGTTGATACAAAATAGTCTAGCTTTTCAAATGTTTTAGGAAAAGATATAGTCTACCTAGATATATGGCTACCCTTCTAAAAAAGCAGATAAAAAAAAACTGAGCTGTATTTTCCTTGATCTTAGTGTGCAAGGTAACACGTACAAAACCAAAACCACACGTTTTTAAATATGACTATAAAACAAATTCCCTTTATAGAAGTCCATGAAAAGTTCAGAGGGTTGTGTGCTCACTATTCTTTGAAAATGATGCCCTTAAGTTTGCTGGATTATTGCACTTGAAGTGATTTAGCCCCATGGAAGTGGTTCCATCCGTTACAGAATATCTGGACGTAAGATTTAGTTTACTTCCCTTTTTCATAGTGTGAAAACGTGCAAACTGGTGTCGAACTAGCACAGCACATGATCAATGTCATCAATCAATCAAATGATTTGGAATATTTGCTCAGAATGGGACGTATTAAGGGAAGGCACGACTCATGTAAAACGTGAAATCAATCTGAGCATGGATACACTGTGCCATACATACATCTATACGAATCGCACGGCAACTGTACAAAATCGGTGGAAAAAAGCATGACGAAACATTGAGAACGTAAACATGGTCATTCTGTTAACACACTCTTCATGGCTGCTTATGCAAGGTTATCATTACATGACTGGAAAGGCACTAACTCACGCATGACACACGAGGAACCCCATAACCTGTCGAAACGACCTGCAGTGGCAAACCGGGACTGCTATGGCACATCTATACCAACGCTTTTGTAAAGGTATATCTGCGTGGTTCTCCCACAATGTTTTGTCATTATATTTCATGAACAAAACCATTTTTAGTACTGATGTTTTTCAGACAGAAATATGATCTTTTTGTATTTGATGACAGAAAGCATTGAACATATCAAGACACTGAGGTGGAGAGAACATCAGTTGGTACGATATTCGTCTTGCCCCTGAACACACAACCCTGAGAACATGACCTAACCGACACCCCAAGGCATACCCCGGTTATCTGGACCAACACACCCCAGTTATCTGGACGAACACTCTACAATTGACCAAAACAACAAAATCAAATGACATGATCAAAAATAATATCAAATCCGAATGCAGCAAGAAAAAAACGTCAACGATGACAGAATGAGTTCAGAATACTGTTGGCGGCACTGAAAACAAACCCTGCAAACATGTGAAGTCCTTCAGGAACTTTCCTCGAAGGCCTGGAGCTACTGTGATCTAATGCACGGCACAGTGGAGAATCCAATGTATAAAGAGTACATTTGAACTTCCATTCATTTTCCCCATTGATGTCACTTGGAGACAGCCCATCCCAAACTCAAACAGTTCTGTATATCAAAAAATAAATAAACCTGTCTGTAGTTATGATCTCTAACCAACACTAAACACCCTAGGTTTTGGCTGCGATACATGCTGGCTAAAGCAGCTCGACAGTGCCCTTTTGAGATACGTCTAAAACATCTCTGAGGTAACTACAGACTACAGTTTACATGGCCAAGATATTACCTAGAGGACGCATAGACTAAGGTGTATCGTTAGCGGTTAGCATCATACTCTGTTTGTGAGGGATCATGCTGGGTCCAGCTTGGGCTGAGATTCCACACGACTGTGGTAAGACAGAGGTCCGAACCAGGGCTGGGACAAAAACTGCCACGTCAGCAGAGAGGGATTTCATTATTTCTTGATTACACTCCAAAAAACTCTGTCATCCTCCATTCTTTCATCGGCTCAGAATGGCAACTCACAGGCATCGCTCCACAGGACACTGTATATTGGTAGTCTCTCTCTCTCTCTCTCTCTCTCTCTCTCCTCTCTCTCTCTCTCTCTCTCTCTCTCTCACACACACACACACACGTTTTCACTTTTATCTGTTATCATGTTGCGGTACTTCCTGTGGTTTTGTTTGCGTTCTACAAGGTCAGTGCAGTTGCTGGATAGCTAGTAACAGTTAAGCCCGGAACCTTTAAGGCCATACAGAGAAAAGCCATGACCTGGTCAGCAGGCTGTGCCCGCAGTACCAGCTGTGTGTGAGTGTGTGTGTATGTGTGTGTGACTCTACATTGTACTAGCGAGCATCGTCATCTCTTGGCATACATCTTGCTTGATACTCAGCATTCTTACACCGTTTAGTTAGCTCCAGATTGTTGAATTGTTGAGTTTTTCATTGCAGCTCGTGTTAGCTCCTCGTTTTAATAATCGGAAGGTCCAAGTAACACTTTCGTAACATTCTAACAGCTAGGCAGACGGAAGAAAAAGAATCATTTAAAAAAATCTGACTCGAGACTTAAGCGCTTGCTCTCTGAAACCGGCGCAAATCTTAATATACGTCAGCGTCTCGCTTTCCCGCTCTTCCGGGGTCGCCTTCCGGAAACTGCCAGACTACATTTTGTTCTACGCTAAAGGCACTTAATCGAAAATAAAAGTGAAAAAAACAAACTAAGATGGAGAAAAATAGCAAACATTAAAGGTCTTAGTTAAGGTCAGGTGGCCTAACCCTAACCTGTAGGCCACTCTAATAAGCTCCCACCTATGGGTACTCCAGCCAGGCCACACCTAAAGGACAGAAGGCTAATAAAGAACAAAGCGATATCGTAGCTAAATCTCAGAGTTTGGTTAGCTCGCCAATAATGTCTTCACCATCATCATCATCATTGTCACCACCATCATCATCATCATCACCGACATCTTTCTCTGCTCCCTTCCCTGATACAGCTGTAGCATGCTGGGCAGGGATAGGTCGGACGGAGGGAGAGACTGCAGGGATTGGTGGCTTGATGTCCGTGGAGGGAGGAGCCGGTTGAGGGAGACTGGTGATTGGCAGAGACGCCTGGCCGGAGTGGGACGATCGTCTGGCAGGAGCATCCGTGGACAGACGTCTCTCCCGGGCGTCTCTTGACCCCGCCCCTCCCCTCTCCTGCCCCAGCGCCCCCGCACCCGTCCCAGGGCTGGCGAGGGGGGCGGTGCCAGGCGCCATGCCACCTGTACCAGCCGTCCCGTGCACAGCCGGCACGGCCAGCATCACGTTGCCGATCTCGTCGGTCGGGGAGCGCCCGATGCTGCCGTCCACCTGCACCCGGATCTCCGGGGAGACGGACAGCTGGTACTGCGGCACGGGGCCGCTGTCGGCGCTCTTGGGGAACAGGAAGGTCTTCATCTGACCTTTGCCCTTGACGTTGACCGTGCCGCGGTAGTCGAAGTCGTAGTCCATGGCGCTCAGGACGCCGTAGCTCTCCTCGCTCACCTGCACGCGGCACTCCACCCCCGTGGTGTCCATGCGGCTGGCGATGTTGACCGTGTCGCCCCAGATGTCGTACAGCAGCTTGGTGGTGCCGATGACGCCCGCCGTCAGCGGCCCGTGGTTGAACCCGATCCTCAGCTTGAAGCCGAAGCCCAGCATGTTCTTGTTGAAGTCGTCCACCACGCGCATCATCTCCAGGGCAAAGTCGAACAGCGCCCTCAGGTGGGCGTGCGGGTGGGCGGCCTCGGCGCACTGCTGCGCGTTGAGGCCGGCCGCCGCCATGTACGTGGCGCCGATGGTCTTGATCTTCTCGATGTTGGAGAAGGCGGGCTTGCGGAGCAGCTCGTCGAAGTCGCCGATGAGCTCGTTGAGGACGCGGTAGCACTCCTTGCCGCCCTCGTAGCTCTCCTCGTAGAACTCGCTGAAGTTGACGATGCTGGCGAAGATGACGCCCACGTCGTCGTGGTTCTTGGAGTAGCTCTGCGTCACCTTCAGTTGCTCGGCAACGTGGATGGGGATGATGTTGCGCAGCAGCCAGTCGGCCTGGTCGCGCATGTTCTGGATCTTGATGCGGTGCTGGTCGGCCTCCACGTTGCCGTGGTAGTGCAGGCGGTAGCTGACCTCGTACTCGCGGTTGAGGAACCAGACGAGGAGGAGGAGGAGGAAGAAGGCCACGCAGGCCTCGGGGCCAATCAGGTCTCGGGGGCGGGGCCCGGGGTCCGGCGGGTTAGCGGTGGTGTTGTCGCTGCTGTTGGTTGGGGCCGTTTGACCTGGAGGAGAGAGAATGAGGGACGAGGGGCAGAGTCGAAAAGTATAAAGGGAGGAAGAGATTGAGGTGAACAGAAGATGAGAGGTGGAAAAGGAAATGAGGTCAAATGAAACGTCTTTTAGAAATTCGACAGCCACAGCAAAATCTTTTTTACGTCACCATCAAACGCGTTTGTGCATGGCTGTTAACCTTCAACTCACCAGAACAACAAACTGCTGGCAACACTGGAAAAAGAAAGAGAAATAGCCCTGGTCAACACCAGCAGTGTGCTCAAATACTGCAGACAATTTACGCTATGATTATTTACAAATAGTAGACATTCAGTATTCATTCAAGTATTCTGCTGTATTTACTGCATTCACATGATTCAATACGACAATTAGTAGAATGAAGAACAACTTAAGGCAGGCACTAGATTTCTCCTCATTAAATCAACCCATTTATTAGCTACACATAATTGCTTCAGTCACATGGGGGGGGAAATTACAATCCAATCGAATTTGGACTCATAAAACATTTTGCCAGTCTGCTTCGTGGGCGTGGGTGTGTAGTGACCGTGCCTGACCTGCAGGGGGTGCTGAACAGCAGGGCGAGCAGGAGCAGGCCCACCACCGTGGCCAGAACAGAACGCATCCAGCAGCTCAGCTGGCAGAAGTTGCAGTACTGGATGATGGCGATGATGACGGCACAGCAGGTGAACATGGTGAACTGGGACACCAGGGGACACACAGGGGACACACAGGGACACCAGGGACACACAGGGGACACACAGGGGACACACAGGGGACACACAGGAACACACAGGGCACACACAGGAACACACAGGGCACACACAGAGCACACACAGGAACACACAGGGCACACACAGGGCACACACAGGAACACACAGGGCACACACAGGAACACACAGGGGACATACAGGGGACACACAGGAACACACAGGGCGTGTGCAGGGACACAAAGGGGACACACAGGGTACACACAGGGGACACACAGGGGACACACAGGGGACACACAGGGTACACACAGGGGACACACAGGGGTACACACAGGGGACACACAGGGTACACACAGGGGACCCGTGTGCCACAGGGACACACAGGGGACACACAGGGGACACACAGGGACACACAGGGGTACACACAGGGTACACACAGGGGACACACAGGGGACACACAGGGGACACACAGGGGACACAAGTCAACTCAGTAACTCCTCACAGAGACTCCCTGCGTGTCTCCCACATGATCCAAACAGCACTGTGAGGATGCAGATGTTCCTTGCGTGAAAGTGAAGGTCATCGCATAGACTGTTATTGTGGTCGGACTTTATGTTTAGACCTTGTTGTATGAATGTGACCAAAACAGACTTTCTAACCCCCAGAAAAGACACTTTTGCTTCCCACTCTCGTAACTCAGTTACAGCACATGCACGCACCCATAACAGTCATACTGATCTGATAACTAATGACAGAAGGTTGAACAGCTGGTGAATCGATCATCTCTGTGGTACATCAATATACTGAATACACGTAGATGTTTACAGAGTGTACCGTCAATCTTTATAGGCTACTCCCTTACATTCCATCACCCCACACACACACACACACACACACACTCAGGCCTCACCTGGATGGACAGGTGCATGTCGCAGGTGACGTGGGAGAACACGGACATGGCGGGCAGTGACACCAGCACGGCCCCCGTCAGGTGGCGGGGGATCCAGCCAGAGATGGCCCTCAGCAGGGTCTTAGTGCACGCCAGATCACTGTCCAGGCGGAACGCAACTCTGGGGGGCACAGGGGAGGGGTGGGGGAGAGGGAGGTTAGAGATGAACTGACGGGAGAGAAAGGGGCCTGCCTCGAAACTAAAGGGGCGGTCGGTCGATCCTGTGACAGATCTGGAGCTGTTTGGGGTTTCCCAACCACGTCACCAGACGACATCCTATCGAGAACGGGCGAAAAGGCGCTTCCAGAAGAGAGTGTCATGTGATACGTCTCTCCGACGAACCTCCGGAATCATTCTGAAAACTGTTTTTCCCCCCCTAAGAACGCGCTATTGGGCAACTCGTGACCACTTGTACACGCGCTCATCTAGAAACGGCAGAAATCCAACAGCCCTGACTGTAGCATTGTGTCGCTCTCTTGGCTAGTCCTCTCTCTCTCCTCCTTTGTCTCCCTTCCTCCCTCTCCTCACCGTATGGACAGGGCCAGGGCCAGCGTCTCCAGCAGGGCGGCGCCGGCGGCCAGGGGCACGGCGGGCAGGGGCGGGGCCTGCAGCAGGGGCCGCTGGGAGAGCAGCGGGGGCAGGAAGCAGGCGAGCGTGAGGGCCAGGAAGACGGAGAAGCAGAGCAGCATGTCCAGGAAGGAGCTGAAGGTGGGGCTGGCCAGGGTGTGGACCGCCGCCCCGGTCTCCACCTGGGGGGTGAGAGGGAGGGATGTAGTGCTACGGTGCAGCCAGTAGAGGGCAGTGCAAGACAAGAGGACAGGCTCTCTGAGGTCCTGCAGTGGTTTTTGTCTTTGCCGCAGTCCTGACTGGTCATAGCGCAGTGCTTACAGGTTGCACAGACACACACACACACACACACGCAGCCAGACTGACACAAAGACAGACAGGCAGATGGTATAACTTGATAAGAGCAAGGCAAAGAACACATTTGACTGGAGGTGTCAATGTCCGAATGAGAGGAGACGGATCAAAAGGAGGGGTTCGGGAGGGGGGGTAGTTTGAGGTGAAAGAGTGCGAGACAGACAGAGAGATAAACACACACACACACACCTCCTCCTGGTAACTGGTCCTGTAGGCCGACTCCAGACTCTTCTCCAGGAAGGTGTGGCTCAGCTTGTGGATGGGAGGTTTGAAGAAGTAATCCTTCATCAGACTGAAACACACACAGGCACACACAGACACGCAGGCACACACACACACAGGCACACACACAATGAGTGGACAAAACCCCTTTATACAGGCAAACGGACACAATTCTCGATCCACACCATCGCAGCGCCTCGGAATAGCTTGTGATCCACGTTCCCTAATGCAACCCTTCCTGCGCGCCCCTCCCCCCTATTCCCCCCCGCCCCCCCCCTCACCTGTCCTCCTTGATGACGTCCACAAAGTGGGCGTCGCTCCTCTCCCGGAAGTTCTTGGAGCGCAGGGGGATGAGGGCGGCGTGGTCCATGCCGGCGCCCACGGCCCCCGCCGCGCCCCACTTCTTCTCCTTCTCCTGCAGCATCTCGCACAGGGACGTCTGGCTGGTGGTCAGGGCCTGCTCCGCGTGCGGGCTCAGCAGCAGCCCGTTGGCCGACCTGGGGGCCACTGCAGCCCTGCGGGACCCCCCGGGGGGCACCTGGGGGACGGGGAGTCCTGCTTCGGAGGGGCGGGGGTGTGTGGGGGGGAAGGAGAGAGAAAGGGAGAAAGAAAGGGAGAGAGAGAGAGAGGGAGATGGGGTGGGGGGAAGAGAGAGGGGAAAGGGAGAGAGACGATGTGGGTCACACTTCAGTTCATGGTGATAACAAATCAATAACTGTCCTTAAATACCAGTGACAGGACATAACCTGAAGTTAGACAGTTAGACATAGCTCAACTGAGCCTGATAAGAAGACAAGGAGGTGGCTGACTACGGCTTTGTCATTCCAGATTTATATCCCTAAAAGAGACCTCAAAGTGACAAGAAAGATTGGGCTTGGCACGCAGGCTCTGCCAAGATCAGGCCTTATGGTACTGCACCGGGTCAGGTGTGTTGGACATGGGCCCGCTCACCTTGTTGCTGCTGGCCCTGTGGTCGTCATGACAGCCGTTCTGCAGCGTGCCCCTTGTCTGGCGGATGAGTCTCCCCTGGTATCAGCACCGCACTACAGGGCGAAGACTGGAGGCAGGGGGGGGTGGGGGTGGAGGAGGAGGGAGGGAGAGGAGGGAGAGGAAGAGAGAGAGAGAACATAAGGAGAAGGGAGGGAGGAGGGAAGGACGAGGGAGGAAGAGAGAGAGAGAACATAAGGAGGAATGAGGGAGGGAAGAGGGAAGGGGAGGGAGGGAGGGGGTGAGAGAGGAAGAGAGAGAGAGAACATAAGGAGGGGGGAGGGAAGAGGGTGGAAGAGATAGGAAGAGAGACAGAGAGAACATAAGGAGGAATGAGGGAGGGGGGTGAGAGAGATGGAAGAGACAGAGAGAGAACATAAGGAGGGGGGAGGGAGGGAGGGGACAGGGACATAGGTACAAGAGGGAGGGTGGGAATGAAGAAAGGCGTGAAAGACAAATTGACAAATAGGGGGAGGGGAGGAGAGGTCATGGAACAGAGAGATAGAGACAGAGAGCGAGATGGAGAGAGAGATAAAGAGAGAGAGAGATAAACGAGAGATAAAGAGAGAGAGAGAGATAAAGAGAGAGAGACAGAAGCAAGAGCAGGATAAAGCATGTCAACCAGGAAGTGGGCAGGAAAGGGAAGGACAGAGAGACGAATGAAGGACGACGTGGAGGGGAGAGACAGACGGGACGGAATAAACAGCGAAAGAGAAACAAACAGGGAGGTGAAGAGCATTGTGGGACAGGGTTAGTGAGATGGCGCAGACACAGAACTCAAAGCACTTGAACTGGAATTGTCGACATAATGAGGGCTCGCTTTCTCTACGTCGGGCCACGCTATCTGGTGGAAGAACACAATGGCCAACGCAAACAATCAACAAACACCCAGAGAGACGGCGGATGGAGAGACCAGAGGAGGTCTGGATGGAATGAAGGCCTTTGTTCTCTTTGCTCTCATCTCTCTCTCTCTCTCTCTCTCACCGTCGGGTGGAAAGCGAGGGAGAGAGAGGTAGAGAGATGCGCTTGAGAGATGCGAGACACAACCCTGACACGGGGAAGTTCAAGGTAGTCTGTGACATCATGACAGCTAACTCCCCCCCCGCACACACACACACACACACACACAACACACACACACAACACAAACACACTGTGTGTGTTTAGCATCACACACTCAGGGAAACACACTGAGAGACAAATACAAAGATGCCTATGTATACATTCGAACACAATCGACACACGCACGGAAGTATATAAAACCCTCAAGCTCACATCCGCCTGTTGAATCATGTGTGTGTGTATGTGAGTGTGTGTGAGAGTGTGTGTGAGTGTGTGTGTGTGAGAGTGTGTGTGAGTGTGTGTGTGTGAGAGTGTGTGTGAGTGTGTGTGTGAGTGTGTGTGTGTGTGAGAGTGTGTGTGAGTGTGTGTGTGTGAGAGTGTGTGTGAGTGTGTGCGTGAGTGTGTGTGTGTGAGAGTGTGTGTGTGTGTGTGTGAGAGTGTGTGTGAGTGTGTGTGTGTGAGAGTGTGTGTGAGTGTGTGTGTGTGAGAGTGTGTGTGAGAGTGTGTGTGAGAGTGTGTGTGAGTGTGTGTGTTTGAGCCGAAGAGCACCTACAGCTTCAAAAAGGGCGTCATTAAGGCCAGAGGGAGTGGTTGAAGAGCCGTCTGTATCCCGGTGTGAGTTCCCTCATTAAAGTACCAAGGACCTCTCTGACTGCCCCCCCCCATCCCCCTGCCCCCTGCTACACCCACACACACACACCCCCGCCTGGCTCACTAACGAGCCCCCTACAGCCACAGCTTGAGCTGATGCGAGGGGCTTCTGGAGGGAGCACGGGGGGCTAATTGGGTTGGAGGAAAAGGCGGTGTGTGTGTGTGTGTGTGTGTGTAATGTATGGCGGAGGCTGGGTAATGATGACACAGTAATGGGGCAGAGAGCTCCGGGAGATCTGGTGAGGCCAGAGCAGTGTGTGTGGTGTGTGTGTGTGCGTGCGTGTGACCACCTCATGCTACCAAAGGTTCATATTTTTTCGGATTCCTGCGTTGTGCATTTCTAAACCACCTGTGGCATTACTCATGGAGCTTTCTCTCTTTCACACACACACACACACACACACACACACACACACCTTCCCGGCCCAGCGCCCCATCCGGTTGTGAACTCACCGTGGACCTGTCTGGTGCCCCCTGGGGGTGTGCGCAGGCGGCCCCGTCAGGGAGGGGCGTGCCCCCGGTGTCCTGTCCCCCCCGGGCCCAGCAGAGAGCAGCTGCACTGAGCAGGCTTCACCTTCCTCCCCGAGATGAGGTAGGTCTTCAGTCCTGAGCACACACACACACATGTATGGAGGTCAGTGTTAGAGACATTCATCTTCATCATGTTCATACAAACGCACACAGCAAGTTATAAATGAGCTGCCGGCTCTCAACACAGAGATCTATTACATCCTCTTCTTCTTTTACTCCTCTCTCTCCCCCTCCCTCTCTCCCCTCTCCTCCTCTCTCTCTCCCCCTCTCTCTCCCCTCCCTCTCTCTCCCCTCTCCTCCTCTCTCTCTCCCCTCTCTCTCCCCTCTCTCTCCCCCCCCTCTCTCTCTCTCTCTCTCTCCCCCCCGTTCTGCCAGTATGGAGATCGTTGCTAAGGGTCTCCCTGTCTGCCCGTCTGTCGGTGCAGGGCTGGTGTTACTGTAGTAACAGAGGCCCAGGTAAAGAGCAGCAGCTCTCAGCTCAGATGCATAATGCATCTGTCAGAAGGCCTGTCTGGAGCCTCCATGATGCTGAGCTACACACAGCCCTGCAACCACCCTGCAACCACCCTGCAACCACTCTGCAACCACCCTGCAACCACTCTGCAACCACCCTGC
Organism: Mallotus villosus; assembly: GCA_903064625.1. NCBI lineage: Eukaryota > Metazoa > Chordata > Actinopteri > Osmeriformes > Salangidae > Mallotus > Mallotus villosus. Next base: position 150,624 of record CAEFZP010001014.1, read on the forward strand.
AACCACCCTGCAACCACCCTGCAACCACTGTGCAACCACCCTGCAACCACTCTGCAACCACCCTGCAACCACCCTGCAACCATCCTGCAACCACTCTGCAACCACCCTGCAACCACCCTGCAACCACCCTGCAACCACCCTGCAACCACCCTGCAACCACCCTGCAACCACTCTGCAACCACCCTGCAACCACCCTGCAACCACTCTGCAACCATCCTGCAACCACCCTGCAACCACCCTGCAACCACCCTGCAACCACCCTGCACCCACTCTGCAACCACCCTGCAACCACCCTGAAACCACCCTGCAACCACCCTGTAACCACCCTGCAACCACCCTGCAACCACCCTGCACCCACTCTGCAACCACCCTGCAACCACCCTGAAACCACCCTGCAACCACCCTGCAACCACCCTAAAACCACCCTGCAACCACCCTGCTCTGCTTCCCTGGGGCCACACACACACACACAGTCCAATACACACACACACAGTCACATACACACACACACACAGTCACACACAGTCACATACACACCACATCACACACACAGTCCAATACACACACACACAGCCTTGCAACCACCCTGCTCTGCTCTGCTTCCCTGGGGCCACACACACACTGACAGTCTGACACACACACATACTCAGGCCCTGACACACACACACCTACACACACGTCTAACCCCCCCCCCAGACAGGGAAGCTGTTTAGATGGACAGCGTAGATGTAGCAAGGTCGATACCCAGGTTCATCAAGGGCCAGGCCTCATTCCTGAAGCTGTCAGAGACAGCAGCAACAATCTGCTCTCTGCATCACTGATGCACAGAGACAGGACACTGCTAGATAGAGCAGCATCGCTCCTGCCGTACCACAATGACTGTGTGTGTGTGTGGGGGGGGGGAAATACTTTTACAAAAACATTTACATCCGAAACACACAATACATAAGAAATTGGGCGCACACACGTGCACTCGCACCCACACACATATGTCACGCACACATATGTACACGCACACGCACACATATGTACACGCACACATGCACGCACACACACTAGTTTCCTTTATTGTCAAGCGATTTCCTCATCCCCTCCTCTCCTGTTGTCACAACTGCTGACTCGTCCACTTTGGGTTTGTGTCTGGGGGCTCTGTAGTGGTCACCAGCTCTCCCCCTCTCTACCTCTCTCCCCCTCTCTCTCTCTCCCTCTTGCTTCCTCCCCCTCTCTCCCTCTCTCCCCCTTGCTTCCTCCCCCTCTCTCTCTCCCCCCCCTCTCTCTCCCCCCCTCTCTCTCCCCCTCTCTCTCTCCCCCCTCTCTCTCTCCCTCTTGCTTCCTCCCCCTCTCTCCCCCTCTCCTCCCCCTCTCTCTCTCCCCCCCTCTCTCTCCTCCCCCTCTCTCTCTCCCCCCTCTCTCTCCCCTCTCTCTCTCCCTCTTGCTTCCTCCCCCTCTCTCCCTCTCTCCCCCTCTCTCTCCCCCTTGCTTCCTCCCCCTCTCTCTCTCCCCCCCCTCTCTCTCCCCCCCCTCTCTCCCCCCTCTCTCTCTCCCCTCTCTCTCTCTCCCTCTTGCTTCCTCCCCCTCTCTCCCTCCCCCCCCTCTCTCTCCCCCTTGCTTCCTCCCCCCCTCTCTCTCCCCCTTGCTTCCTCCCCCCCTCTCTCTCCCCCTTGCTTCCTCCCCCCCTCTCTCTCCCCCTCTCTCTCTCCCCCTCTCTCCCCCTCTCTGCTCGTCTCAAGACGGGAGTTCAGGCCAAGGGAGGATGGAAGCTCCAAGATGGCTACCTGCCATGGAAACTCTCCCCCTTGTGTTACCCACGTCAACGGGGCTGTAAAGCGACCATAAACTGTAGTGTCCGACCCATCGGATTGCTATACTTCAGCCTTACAGCAACATCAATGGCTGCCTCTGAACCGAGGCGAAGAGAGGGGAATGGTGTGAGGGAGACAGTGCAATTACACAGTTTCTTTGGCAGTATGAACTTTTCTGTTTTTCGAGTCAATAAATATCATTGAATAGAGCTGAGTTTGAGATGTAGAGAGAAAGGGAGAGAGAGGGGGAGAGAGAGGGGAGAGAGAGATGGGGGAGAGAAGCGGGAGAGAGAGAGTGAAGAGAGAGAGTGGGAGCAGATAGAGAGAGATTGTAGTCGAGCGATTTGATCTATAGCTGGCGCGAGATGTATCTAGAGAGCGCTTTGCTTCCTCTCGCTCTCTTTATTTTCTCTATCTCTTTCTCTCTCTCTTCTCTCTCTCTCTCTCTCTCTGCTCTCTCTCTCTATCTCCTCTCTCTCTTTATCTCTCTTTTCTCTTTCTCTCTCTCTTTTCCTCTCCCTCTCTTTTTCTCTCTCTCTCTTTCTCTCTCTCTCGTTATCGACTAGCTAGTGACCAGCGTTTTGAGATGATAGAACCCCTGCGGTCATGATGGGAATCTGATCTGTTTCTTGGAAACTGACTGAATAAACCAAACCGGCCAATCAGACGAGTCAGGACGTGCTCGGCCTCCCTCCCTGCTCCTTCCTCTGTGGGCAGGAAGTGGTCGATTGTCAAACCACAAACAGGAAGCAGGAGCGGCAAGAGCTGTAAGGATCCTGGACTGTGTGTGTCTGTGTGTTTGCTTGTGTTGTGTGTGTGTGTTGTGTGTGTTCCAGCGAGACAGACTGAGCGAGACAGGGGCCATCTCGGGACTGTCAGACATTCTTCCCAGAGGACATAGAGATAGAGAGGGAGGAGATAGAGGAGTAGAGAGAAGGAGAGATAGATGGTAGGCAGAGGGGGAGAGAGGGAGATAGATAGATGGGAGAGAGAGGTGCAGGGAGAGAGAGATAGGGGTATACGCGATCTCGTAGTCTCTGCTTGCCCTATCTTCGTGTACGCGTTCTGCTCTCGTTCTCGTACTATATCCTCTGCGTTTCCTCTCTCTTTTTTCTCCCTCTCTCTCTCTGTTTCTCTCTCTTTTCTCTCTCTCTCTCTCGTCTTTTTCTCTCTCTTTCTGTCTCCCTCCCTCCCTCCCGTCCTACCTCGCCAGTAAGTTGTTCTGTTTAGTACCCCCAGCCCTATCAAAGACAACAAGTGTTTGAGTTGGCCCAAATGGGCAGATACGAGTCGGAAGGATTGACATTTTGGTCTATCTGTGGCTCTACAAGGACACAGCAACAGCTGCAGCTGGTCACACACACACACACACACACTCAGGGTCAAGGCTGTTTCATCATTAGCATCACCACCGCCTGCCCCGCTGAGTAGATGTAATCACACAGCGGACTGGGAGACCTGTGTGTGTGTAGCTGCTAGGTTTGCTCAATCCATTTCAGAATAGGTCCATTCCCCCAGCCCCCTCTAACTGTGCATCCACCCACTCATGCATACATCCCTCCATCCCTCCACCCATGCTTCCTTCTCTCCTGTGCCCTGCACCAGAGCTTCTTTCCCCAGAGTCGCTCCCTCTCTCTTCTCTGCACCCCTCCACCGACTCTCTCCATCCATCCCACCTTCTCCACGGCCCTCCTTCCTCAAACGAGGCAGACAAAAACACCGCCCGGAGTTAATGTTGGTCAGGACAAGTGTTATGATGCGCACGCCTAGTGGCAAGGGTGACAGGAGGTTTAGAGGCCTTTCTCTAGGGTAACTTTTAAGATAAAACATTAGTGGCGCGGCGGCCTTGCACCTGGTGGTGATTGGGGAAGGGGAGTGATACTCTCCCTCCGATTGGAGACCCGCTAATTAAGGGGAGGGGTTTATTGTTTTTTAAACTCCCGGATGGCGGTAGCAAGGGGAACCTCCGAAGTGGTCATCGCTAACCTCCACCTTGCGATCGACCGTTTGTCCCCGACGTCCTACCACCCCACTCTCTTGGTGTGCCACCGCGCCTTGCACTGGATATCCACCAACTTAAAACGACGACCAACCGCGTGCGAGCTGTCCGCCAAACCGACGGCTGCGTGGGCTGTCCAGAAGACGGGGGAGGGAGTAGCCTGTACTTGGCAAGCGGGTAAGAGACCTCTCCTTACTTTTTACCACCGGTCGGGGGCCCGCCGCTGTTAGCGCTGTTGTTTAGCCTTATTTGTTCACCTAGACGAACGACGACCGTGAACACAAGTGACAGGCCTACACACAGCAAACACTACATTACCCAGACCCCCCCCTCCCCGACAGACAGAAAGCAACACCAAACAGGGAGCCATCATCTGTCAGGGCTCTTAGTATCCCTGACAACCGCCACTTACATCTCCGATTGGTCGGTGCCCTCTGACAGATTAACCACCGCTCTGGGCTGGCTGTGGGTGCTTAGCCGACTTTGTTGGGGGTTGTAGTTCTTTGTTGTAGTCCTTGACGCATCGATCCCTTTGAGAGGAAGGGGTGTTGACGTGGGGATGAGATGCCTAACAAGGCAGGGCCCCCGACAGGCACTGGAGCACCACCCATCAATCAGCCATCGATCCGGAGGTGTGCGTGTGCATGCACCTGTGTGTGTGTGTGTGTGTAAGATCTTTCTAGAACATCCATCGCCTTTTAGACAAAGCATGGGGCGTCAGGCCGGTGATGGCAGCATGTTGCTGCCAGACTGCCTTGCTCTCTGGCTGGTGTGTGTGTGTGTGTGTGCGTGCGTGCGATTTGTGTGTGTGGCACAAACGCAAACACGCGCATGCACACACACACACACACATAATTACAGAGGCTCATCTCTCCGCTCTCAGGACATGAAGTATCCTGTTCTAACAATCTCCTGATAGCTACACTCGATAACCTTTCACAATGAGAGCTTCACCAAATGAGCTCTCTCCCCTTCTCCCTCTCTCCCTCTCTCCCTCTCTCTCTCTCTCTCTCTCTCTCCTCCTCCTCTCCCTCTCTCCCCTCTCTCCCTCTCTCCCTCTCTCCTCTCTCCTCTCTCTCCTCTCTCGCTCACCTCTCCTCTCCTCGCTCTCTCTCTCTCTCTCTCTGCTTTCTTCTCTCTCTCTGGGACCTTTTGTTCTGAAAGGTGGACAGGGCCAGTAGAGTAGCACTTACCACACAGAACACCCTTGCCCTCATCCGCCCTCATCCGCCCTCATCCGCCCTCATCCGTCCTCATCCGTCAAACCCCTTCCCCTTCACATCTCTTCCTCCACCTCTCTTCTCGTCCCATATCCTCCACTTCTGGACAATGGGGGACCCCGACACCCCCCTTATCCCCACTTCCCCACCACACACACACACACACACACACACACCCCACACCTCCAACCCTTGTCCACACCAGTATGAGGGATCGCAGTAGAGAGACTCTGTCACACACACGCACACACATCAGGATGACCCTGTGCGCCACACATCAGACTGGAACAGAGACACACACACATTCTCACACTCCCCCCACAGAAAGAACACACTTGAACAGAAGCTTCCCACCGTGAAGAGAGAGGGGTGGATAAGGAGAGGAGGAGGAGAGGAAGAGGAGAGTAGAGGAGAGGAGGAAGAGATGGCTCCGTACTTCTCTGGCTAAAGATTCCTAGCCTTCGTGCGCGCGTGCATCTTCTGCCTCTGCTGATCTCTGGGTCTATCTTCTTCTTCCCTTCTCTTCTTCCTTCTCTTCTTCTTCTAACGTCTCTCCCATTTACCCTCTTTTCCCCTACCTTCTTCTTGCGATTAAAGTACAGCACAGCGGACACAACTGTACACTCCACAAACACAGACATTCCACAAACAGGCGCTGTCCTGCACCTATCCTCTTTTGCTTATATCTCACCGCCCCCGCCCCACAGCGAGGAGCCACCATCCACCCCCGCAATTTACTCCCGATCATCTGGTAATGTCAGTGTTCTCAGTCCTGGGCCATGTACGGTCAGGGGGACACCGGGGTGGCTAGGAGGGCGGCAACGGGAACGTGTTGGGTGCAGGGTTGAGAGCAGGTTTGGGCGCCGGGTTAGGTCTACAGCCTCCTCCGCCAGCCCCCCCTCATTGTGCCCTCCTTCTCCTGCCAGTTGGCAGCGCAGCGGCCGCGGCGGGCCGCCACCTAAACCTTCGCCCCGGTGTTCCTCACCCCACCTCCCGTCCTTACCAAATTATAGAACATCCGCCCTCCAGTGAAGGGGAGGGCAGGAGGCACCATGCCGTGACCATTAAACTGCTGCCCGCTTATTTTTAAAAGAGAGATCTTTAAAAAATCTCTGAATCACCACACATAAAAGCTCACCACAGCATTTGCTGACTGAGGACAGGATGGGTAGGAGGGAGGGAGGGGGATTGACTTGTTGATGAAACCCTCTTCATCGTTCTCTTCTCTTGTTTTCCTTCGTTTTGTTTTTCCCTGACCTTCTCGCCTATCTCTCCTTCCTCTTTCCCTCTCTCTCCACTCCTCCCTCTTTTTTCTGTTACTCTCTCTCGCTCTTTCTTGGTTCGCGCGTAGATAAAAGCGATGAGCAGTCTGCCAAAACAAAACTTACCCTCAAACACTGCGCTTTTTTCACCTGCCACGACCAGTCTATGCTAGACCGTTCGTGTGGATATAACATGAGCGCCAACTTTTCCCTCACCCTCCCTGCGCTCCTCCCCGACTCTATGCTCTCCCTTTCCCCCCCCCCCCCCACTCCCCAAGAGGGAGGGAACAGCTTCCCATATAGTGTCCGTTGCAAGCTTGTTCATGAATGCCCTCCTCCTGCCGAGAACGGTCCAGAGCCAGATCCATCAAGCCAGCAGTGGACTGATCATTTTTCATGAGAGCATCAGCTGGAGTTGTGTTGTGTGTCCGTTTATGACAGTAAATGTCAGGTGTGTGTGTGTGCAGAAGACAGTTCGAGGTGTGTGTGTGTGTTGTGTGGTGTGTGTGTGGTTGGGTGAGAGGACTGTGTCAGGAGAATATACGGGTCTTTTGTATACTGTTTATCCACAAATGTAGACGTGTGTGTGGGGGGGTGAGTGTGTGTGAGTGTGCGAGCACAGACTCACTCAAGGACAGAGGCGATGATCCTCTCTTGAACACAGCTGAATGCTTTGTGCTTTGCCTGGCTGTTTGATGCATTTTAACAACGCATTACGAAACCATTGAAAATGGGTACGGAGACAGTATATTCCAACCTCCATATTCAACCTGTATTCCACTTTGCAAAGACTTCTCACTACCTCAACTCAATCTTG
>CAEFZP010001016.1:0-5000 GCA_903064625.1 Mallotus villosus
GGGGTGTGGGTGCTGAGCTTGAGGACACACACACACACTCGCTAGAGTTGGGGTCAGCAACACACACCCAAGTGCATACACCATGCCAGTACAATCCACACACACACGTGCAGACGCCACACAGCCGCACATGCGTGTGCACGCGCACCGCACACGACACGCGAAGCTGTCTCCCTCGCTCAGCAGGACGGTATCTGTGTCCCGAGACAGTGATCCTCTCCTATCTGTCCTCCCACCGGCAGCTCTGAAGACTCAGGCTATAAGCTGCGTCTGCCGAACGGGAGACGAGGAGAAGGTCTCTGACTCACTCCCCCACGCTTCTGAAGGAGAACCGATATAAACAGATTAACAACACAGATTTACACGGAACCTTTCTGATGGGAAAACATTCGGCGTGTGTCATCCTGTGTTCAAACACAACACACACGACACACGTGTGTTCACACACACCACAGATGCACGTGAGAGCAGAACACAGGAAGACGGCCTTTGGAAAACATCATCATCGTCATCGTTGGTGAAAGGACAGAAAACGTGACTTGACAGGAAGTTCAAGTCGCCGACAGCAACCGCAGGGTTTCCCTGGCGATGCACAGCCATGATGACCATGGCCGCCACAGATCAATAGATGTTCCTCTCCTCGCCTCACGGAACAATCCCCGGACAAATCCACGGACGACAGCAGCGATGAGCTTCACCATGAAATCAGCTCCAGTCCTCCTCAAAAGCCCAAAACATGAAAACTGCAAAGAGCCGCAGGCTATTATTTCAGAGCCGAGGCCGAGTCTGCACAATAGACACTGCAGCCTTGAAGGACTGCAGCAGTCAGGGTAAGACAAGTGGCTACCCTGCTAACACTCCAGGACACCACACAGTCTCCCTTTTTCTTTTCATTGTCGTTTTGAGCTTTTTCTTCCTTGAGTCTTTCACCTTTATGCGCTTGTATGTTCTATCAGAATGCGTCACCGCTCCGACTCATCGCAACCATAGAAGAAACAAACTGATTCTGTTTCCTGTGGTTGTCGCCGGTCCCCTCTGTGTTTCCTGTCTGCTGTGTGACAGTCAGGTGATCATGATGCTTCACTGGAGCTAATTGTCTAAAAAAGCCATGGTTCTTGGTTCTAACCAACACTCTGAACACAAACTGTTTAAACTAGCTGTTTGAACACCCTACCTCTGGCTGTCTGCTAGCTGACCACTAGTTTAGCTGTTCAAACTAGCACTCCTCTAGTTTAGCTGTTTAATCTAGCTGTCTGTTAGCCTAGGCTATCTGTTTAAACTAGCTGTCTGTTAGCCTAGGCTAGCTGTTAAAACTAGCTGTCTGTTAGCCTAGCCTACTGTAGCTGTCTGTTAGCCTAGCCTACTGTAGCTGTCTGTTTAGCCCAGCCACCTGTCTTACCAAGCTGTCTGTTAGCCCAGCCTACCTGTCTAACCAAGCTGTCTGTTAGCTCAGTTCCACCACTCCCTCCCGGCCGGGGGGTGACTCTGAGGCATGAGTATGATCCCACAATGTATCTGTGAGGAGGGATTCATCAAGGTACTATACAACTTCTACAGGGACTGGTCTTGACTGGGGTTAGACTTGATGAATGACTCACCGACCTCTCTTTCCTTCTTTCCTTCTTTCCTTCTTTCCTGTCTTTCCTTCTTTCCTTCTTTCCTTCTTTCCTTCTTTCCTTCCTTCCTTCCTTCCTTGCTTGCTTGCTTGCTTCCTTTCGTTCTTCCTTCCTTCCTTTTCGAGCCGGCGTCTTTCTTTGAGGAGGGAGTCATAAGGCCTTGTTAGTCTAAACGAGAGATCAGAACATGAGGCAGGACTGCCTAGGCTGTGTTTCCTAACGTGAGGCCGGACTGCCCTGGCTGTGTTCCTAACGTGAGGCAGGACTGCCCTGGCTGTGTTCCTAACGTGAGGCAGGACTGCCCTGGCTGTGTTCCTAACGTGAGGCAGGACTGCCCTGGCTGTGTTCCTAACGTGAGTGCAGGACTGCCCTGGCTGTGTTCCTAACGTGAGGCAGGACTGCCCTGGCTGTGTTCCTAACGTGAGGCAGGACTGCCCTGGCTGTTCCTCTCCGACTGGTCCACCCTCGCTCTCGTTAGCTTTAGTTTTCAGCTTGGTCGCTTTTAAATTAACATCCCATCCCGACGCGAGTGGATGTTTTCTGTAGCAGGATGTGAAGACACGCATTCTTGTTTACGCCATTAAAAGTGTAAATGGAAAACGCATATCGTTATCAGACACTCTATATATATATATATATACATGTGTGTGTGTTTGGGTCTGAGTTTGTGTGTGTGCTAGTCTGTGTTGTGTCTGAGTGTGTGAGTGTATTTGTACGAATGTCAGTGCGAGTGTCAACATCCACACCATCTGGCTCTCCACAGTATTTTCCATCTTGTAGGTTTATGAACTCAGGTCCGTCAGGATTCCACAAGTGATCGATGACTTGCTTCTGTTCAGAAGTTGTCTGTAATAGACTGTGACAATCCCACTGTGGTCACGTGTTACTGAGCGCTGCGTGTTGAGAGGAGAGGGACTCAGCTGGAATCAGCTCGTGCTTCCAGACTCGGCCCACACTCTTAGAGTTACTGTGGTTCAATATGTCCTGGTGAATGTACACGCAGCGACCCACCAAACACACATACACCTGCGTAGCTGCCGAGGGAGATACAAAGATGGGGAGAGAGAGAGAGAGAGAGAGAGAGAGAGAGAGAGATGATGAGAAGAGAGCAGAGAGAAGAAAGTAGAAGAGAGAGAGCGGAGGAGATATAGAGATGTGAAGATATGTGAGACGCAGAGAGAGAATAGAGCAGTTAGAATAGAGATGGATAGAGCATGAGAGAGAGAGCATATGAGATAGAGATAAAGAGATAAGCAGTGATAGAGCAGGGATAGTAGAGAGATATATAGAGATATAGATCGATAGTATACTGAGATATGAAGAGATAAGCGAGAATATGATAGATATACTTTAGAGAGAGAGAATAGTATTAGACTGTGAGAACTAGATGATAAAAGAGAGAGGAGATGACAGTGAGAAAACAGAGAGATAAAGCGTTCGAGAGATAACGAGAAAGAAAAAGGGTTGATGAAAGAAGTCTGGATTGTTAATCCACCAGATCTCCACAGATAATCTCTGAGTGAATCATCTTCACTGTTCTTACACTGTGTTCATATCGCCAGTCTACACCAGCTAGATGCTACATGTCCATCTCTAAAGGTTTATGCACATGTATGATGTGTGTACGGGGTGCCATGTCTATGTTACATATGTTTCTGTGACTGTATGTGTACAATGCTGTGTAAGTAAATGAGTTTACTTTCCATGTGTGTCTGATGCTTAACAGGGCTTACAGTCTGTTTACCGTTCACAGTATTTATTTGATATCTGTTTGTTGATATGGAGTGGTGTCGTTGTGTGTTTACATTTGAATGAGTCTGACAAGACAAACCAGACCACAGGAAGCAGGCAGAGACAGGAAGTCCCTCGACTGTCACCATCAAAAGGACGCACGCGGAATCTCCTAGAAGGAGCGCTCTTTCGCTAAAGTATTCCCCTCGTTTGTTTTTCGCTCTGGCAGATGGCGGGTGATGAAGAAAGTGATATCCTAACAGGACGGTGAGAAATCCCCTGGATCCTTCTCCGCCGACGAAAGCTTCCGGAAACATCCGGGGAGGAGGAGGATGGAGAACGACCGCGGTTGTGACAGACGACGCGGTTTAAGACGGGCTTCTGGAGGGTGCAGTAGGAAGGAGAGGAGGGAAGGATGGAATGGAAGGGATGGAATGATGGAGGGTTGTAATCGGGCAGGAGAGGGGAGTGAGCGGGACGGATGGAAGGGAAGGACGAGAGGGGGGTGCGAGTGGGGGCAGGAGAGAAAGGGATGGAGGGATGAGAGAAGGATGGACGAGGGGGGTGTAATCGCGCGGAGGAGAGACAGAGGGAGGGACAGAGGGACTGAATGGAGGCCGCTCAAGCACGGCAACAGAAGGTTTGGGCCGGGACCAGAGAAGGGGTGGGGCGGGGGGAGGGGGCAGAAGATGAATGGAGAGCGAGGGAAGGGAGAGAGGGGGTGGGGCGGGGGAGAGGGCAGAAGATGATGGAGAGACGCGAGAGATGGGGAGAGCGGGGAAGGGAAGAGAGGGGGTGCGGACAGGGCCCATACAGAGTCTCGGGGAGGAGGTGGTGCAGAGAGTCTGAGAAACGCGTTCGCCCACATGACACACGCCACATGACTCCCTCACCCTGCTCTCTCCCTCACCCAATCACCCTGGTTCCTCCAACCCGGAACAGAACCACCAGAACCTTCTACAGACGGTGGTGGCGTGAGCCATGTCTGAATCCCACGAGTGAAGAAACCTTGAAAACGAGCACAGAAAGTGAAGATACTTTTGGATTTATGAACTACGAGAGCAGAACTTTGAGGCTTATGTCACTCTTCCCCTCCTATAAAGAGCTCCCAGACATCCTGAATTAAAGTGTTCAATCCCATTTAAATCCCCAGGAGGCTTGGCTGTTTTGTCCGACTCATAGCGTACTCTTCCGCTGCCTATCTCGGGCTTGGATTCTCTGGCCAAAGATATTTCTCAAATCTTAATGTTGAAATAAAGCTTTAATATCTTCCCGGTTTAATATAGATTCAAATTCCTCAAGTCCTCGAGGATCTACAAAGGGTGAGAGTACTATTCGTTTGCATTTAGCAGACGCTTTCATCCAAAGCGCCGCGCGAGGGGGGATTTGAACCTGGGACCGCTTGATCCGCAGTCAAAGGCTCTACCACGGAGAGATACTCTTATCACTCATCTGAGTATATCTTCCTACTGAAGCGTGTGTGCTGTTCATGTACGATTTAGTGTACTAGCTTTAGTGTTTTAGTCAATTCGCTTTCATACAACGTAGTCTGGAGGTGTATGTGGCAAACATGGGTCTATGTGGCTCTAATCCCATTACCCAACAGTGTCAAATACTTAAATGGGTGCACTTGATATCCATCTCCCAGTGCAA